>JACEGR010003280.1:0-108370 GCA_014170235.1 Listronotus bonariensis
TCTACTAATATCAGTGTTTACTTTTGTTGTAAGTTACAAGACAACTGAAATGCGAGGGTGATCCGAAAATGGAAAAAAAATGAATTTCGCCCTTTATGTTAGAAACGAAGAGGAAATCCGAACCCGCACTCTGTAAATCGGTAGAAAAAGAAATAGACAGGAAAGAAATTTCCTTTCTATTTCTTGTCTTTACTCAAGGTTAGTTTATATTTATAAGGTTGCGACATATCCTCAACTTTTAGGCGGTTCGAGGTCGGGGACGCAAGAAAGGGTACTCCACGGAGAAAAGATGGCAAGACTGGGTAAAATCAAAGCTGATGATCAATCCACTGGCGTCTAGAATTTGCGCATTTAATTTGCATTGTTTTGGAAGTGATATTTGTTGAAAGATGTAATTCTAAAAGTTTTTTATTTAAAGTAAAAAGAGTTTACAACTTAATAATAATTAAAAACTGTTGTGTAAACGGTTGTTCTACTAATACAATAAACTGTATATCTCCGGCACTGAACAACATGGCGGAAAAATGGAAAATGTGACGTCATAACACGTCAAAGCAATATGGCCGAATGTCGCGACCCTATGTAGACCGACTTTGGTCTTTACTCTGTATCATTCTTTCTAAATAATTCGTAAATCTTCGGCAGTGGAAAAATAATAAACTACTGGACCTGAAAACGTTCGGTTCTTGTGGAAAAATGCACCCTTTATAGAAAAATGCACTTGTTATTTCTTTAAATATACCTATTTGTTTTTTTACTTATGTTTCATTTATTTGGCATATTTACTTAGATTTTAATCAGTCCAAGTCCATTAAATTTCCCGATTTTAATAGTTTATCTTTTTGCTTAATTAAAATGTATCTAGCTTTTTTCTATTTTGTATAAAAAATATTGAGGAGAAAAGAGAGCGACAAAATTTGCTTGTAAAAAGAGAGAGTTAGCGGGATAATATAAAATATTATTAATCCATTTGAATTAGCAAAAGTTGAAATTAAGCAGTGTTTTAGATTGCATGGATTTATTGAAAAAATAATTCGTGAGCTTACACCTCGTCTAAGTGTTGAAGTTTAAACAAAACACAATATAACAACATAACATAAACGAATATATTATTTCCTCAAAACACTAAATAATTTTTTTATTATTGCAATCACAAATTGCAATGTAGTCAATTGTTCCCGCAAACACCTTATAAAAAGAATGTAAACAAACGTCCAGCAGGTAAGAAGAACGAGATCACTTTATACAAAACGCCATACACTAGAACAGGATACATGACAAGAAAGATCCAAATCGCCTTTCTATTTCCAGGCGTTCGTGTTTATCCGTGAGTGCGGAACGAGCCGAAAAACTTTACGGAGTTCAAAAGAGACAGGAAATAGCAAAATAGAGAAGAAATTTGTTTCTTGCGAGATACGGAGTACGGGCTCCGGACACCCTGTACATCTTTCTAAATGTTACCCAGCAACAACTTGTTTTTTGACATATTAGACTTTGTTTAATAAAGAAAAAAATAGAATTAGTTTTGAACTATGGCAGCTAAGTTTGGGGTTAATAAGTTTGCCTATCTTAATGTATCGATTAAAGTAAAAACCAATTAAAATATGTGTATTAAGTTGCTTCATAGGTCAAAATTATACTAATAAACCATTTCACGCGCTCTATAAAGATAATCTACATACATGTAATTAAACTAGCTGGCAATATTTAATTAACAGTATATTAAATTGTTCATTCCTTAGTGCCGGCGTATTTAATGATACATAAGATTTTGATGAAAATTAAACCACGCTTAATGTTAATAAAAATTTATATTTTATTATCCATAATAAGAACAAAACGAAATTAAAACTCAGATATGTGGCGTCAGAAACAATGTATGCTATAATATTTTTTCCTTGAAAAACATTTAAACAATCAAAATTGTTAAAATATCGATTTAAACTTGTGTTACTTTAAAGTCATAATTTAATATTTATTATTTTAGCATATTAAAAGGTATAAAATTATACACCAAGTATATACCGGGTGAGTCCGGTGATGGCTTAGCGTGTAAAGCGTTAAGTCGTTGAACGCACAACGGACGTGAGGTGGGTTCGAATCCTGCTGAGGCCAAATACTTATTTATAAGTTGGTCGGAAATTTAGTGGTTAGCTCAACACCAGACGGACAAAGTGCAAAATGTATCGACGCTGAAGGCCACCAAATGACCAGGGCGCCGGAATACACTTTGCCGTGTCCTGCGCAACCGTAGACATGCGGACCCCACTCAGTTGGTAGGTTCAGTAGTGCCCCCTGGGTGGGGACGAGGTCTTAAGTTGTCGCTCATATGACCGCGGTTCCGGAACCCACGTTAAGCTGTAGGTTCCGTCTGGCTGACATCACCCAGACGTAAAAAGAAAGTACAATAAGCCGGGCGGCTTCAGTGCATAGGTTATCCCGGCCCTATTCTAATCTAATCTAATACACCGGGTGACACAAGATGTTGTTACCCCCCAATTTTTTTAGTTCTTAAGAAAGACTAATGAATATTTTTAAATTACTTAGATTTCGTAATTTTAATTTTTAATGTAATTAATTGGAGAAAAGTAAAAATTTGACAAACATTTTAAATGGCAACACCCCAATTTAATTTTTCTTTATTTTACACTATAATCTCTTTCTATAATGACATATCACAACATAATGTTTATTTTTAAGATGGCGACCATAGATCATTTATTGACGACATTCGAATAACGGAATTCTTTATGAAATGATCTATGGCCGCCATCTTGAAAATAAACAATATCTTGGGATACGTCATTAGAAAGAGATTTTAGTGTAGAATTTAAAAATAAATCATAATTGGGATGTTTCCATTTATAATGTTTGTCAAATTTTCAATTTTATCTCACTAATTACATTAAAAACTGAAATTACGAAATCTAAGTACTTTATTAAAGAAAATGTAATATGTCACTATCTGTAAAAGTAAAATACGCCATTCTTTTATTTTCACAGCCTATTTAGCAATAAAAAAGTATTTAAAACAGAAATAATGGCAACATTTGATTTTCTTTAAAAATCTTCTCTTGCCATTTTGAAAAAAAACACCCTGTTTGATATATCATTAAAAAGGGAATTTTATACATAATTCAAATATACAAAAAAAAAGTAAGCACTTGTATTTAAAATAAGAAAATTAATGGTACTTCCGGTTAAACCGGAAGTGATTTTGAGGTCCTGATAATGACAAAAAATGGTAAATTATGCTATAATAATACTGTATCATTTTTATTAGTCTCCTCTTGAAAACTACAAAAAAATGGGGGGGAACAACATCCTGTGTCACCCGGTATAAAGGGGCGTCCATAAATTACGTGAGGTGTTTTTTTTTCAATTTTTCGGACCCCTCCCTCCACCCCTGGTGACATTTGGTGAGATTTGCTTCAACCTCCCCATTCCCATTTTCCAATCTCACGTGAGATTTCTCTAAGTAAAAGGCACCACTTTTAAAACCGAAATATTGATCCTGTCGTTGAAATAATTTTTGAAGAGCCAAAAAAAAGATCCCCGATCCAAAAACTGACACTGTAACACAGGATTTATTTTTTCCTAGGGGACCTGCCCAAGTTTAGTGAATTTTTCCCTGAATTGAAGATATGTTCTGTAGTTTGGCGGATTCATTTAATGGATGGTATTTATTTGGGTACACGCCAAAATAAAATTAAAAGTACTAAAAAACCAAAAAAATTTTTAAACAAGTAAACAGATAATTAAAAATCGACGTTTCGGTGGCAAATCTGCCACCGTTGTCAAGATAAATGGAATAAAACTAATAAAAATAAAAACTTACTATTATTTAGGCTTTAAAATTCACAATTTTTCTGTTTTTTTGGGATATTCTGAAAACTTTGACATTAAATGTCAAAACATGTTTGTTTGGTTATAGTGTCATAGTGACATAGTGACATAGATAACTGGTTGCTGGTGTAATGATTGTTTATTTTACAAAAAGGTGAATAGTTAGTTAATTTTTAGTCTTCCTGAAGATACTTCAGTATCAAGCAAAGGCTAGATAGATAGATAGATAGATAGATAGATAGATAGATAGATAGATAGATAGCTAGTTACAACCCAAGCTAATAAAAGCGTGTTAAAAAAAGTAGACACTTGTATTTAAATAAGAAAATTAATGGTACTTCCGGTTAAACCGGAAGTGATTTTGAGTCCTGATAATGACAAAAAATGGTAAATTATGCTATAATAATACTGTAACATTTTTATTAGTCTCTCTTGAAAACTACAAAAAAAAATGGGGGTAACAACATCCTGTGTCACCCGGGATAAACGGGCGTCAACGGTAAGATTTTGTGATGTTCAACTTGACCGTTCCCCTTAAAAGCCCACGTAATTTATAGAAGCTCCCAATAAAATGTATTCAAGAAAAACCGATGGTAATAGTTCGATATAGCGGTTTCGCTATTATAAAGAGATTTTCGAAAAATTCTTTTTCAGGGCGTTTCTATAGGTCGATTATGACACAAATCTATGTGCGCGTTTTCCAAAATCCATTTCTATAATTTTATTATTAATAAAAACATATTTACGGGACGGTGGAATGAACAGGGGTGCTGGGTGGGGACAAAACAGTATAACTCCAACGTCAAACACAAGAAAAACTATCCCACACATATGAGATATCTCGTCCGCCATTAATTAAAGAAGGAAAATTCATTTTGGTCAGCTGATAACAAGAAGTTCCTCATTATAAAAATGACATTCTTGATAGAAGCAGCGTTGCCAAACTTCATATGAAGAATTAACACCAAGCCTATTTTGGGGATTATCCACCATTTCCATGAGAAACAATGGTATTTTTGTAGAAATGCCTCCTTCTTTATGTTTAGGTATTTTCCTTTTTTCTCTACAAATTATAATAGAAAGAAGGAATAACTTAATTTTTCATATGAATTTTGTCCGGTATCTTCCTTTTTTTAAGCTATTGACACTTTCTCACTTTATTTGGCAACATTACAAGACATTTACAGTTTTATTGCAAACTCTTCTTTTTATGCAGTGACAGTCATGGCGGGATTGTTGTACTATTATTTATTTTTAATTTTTTTAAACAATTTTTTGGACATTTTTGTAAACAGAAAGTGCGGTGTGTACTGTGAAATACTGTTTTTGGGCGTTTAATGTAGGATTTCTACTGTTTCGTCCCCACCCAGCACCCCTGTTCACTCCACCGTCCCGTAATATGTTTTTATTAATAATAAATTATAGAAATGGATTTTGGAAAACGCGCACACAGATTTGTGTCATAATCGACCTATAGAAACGCCCTGAAAAAGAATTTTTCAAAAATCTCTTATAATAGCGAAAACCGCTATATCGAACTATTACCAAACCGATTTTAAAGGGGGTGGGTACAGTTAATTTGTGCTTAAAAGGAACATCTTTATAGTTTTTGTATATGTAGGCTTAGTAAACGCACAGATTCCTTAAATAAAAGAAGGTAAGAAATATTAACGCAAGACTATCCACAATAACTTACCCCAACGGTAGTCTGATTCCTCTTTTCCTAAACGATATGCCAAGAGATTTCTTTTTCTTTGTACCGGTGCCACTAGAAGAACCTCCGTCAGGTTCCATATTTACTTAAGAGTATCGTTAACTTCCCAATCAAATACACAATTTTGACACAAAAAATTACTCGCACTTTCACACCCAGGTTCCTTAACACGTATTATTTAACAGTTTTAACTTTATCACCTAACATTAATGGATTCCCAACTTTATAGCATCACTGGAAGACAATTAAAAAAACAATTCTTCGACAAATTTTGAAACTTAAAATTATTTTAAAACTTTATTGACACTATCTATGCAAAAACTCAAGGCACTCAAGAACGTCATTTCCTGTATGTAATTTTTATGGATAACCCTTGCGCTTTCCTTGCGAGCTCAAAAAAATGGTACAGCAAATATAGCAGTTACCCCATTAGTTACATAATACCACCAAAAGTTCTTTAAAACAAAAATTAACGCCCACGAAGTCACATAACTTTTAACCAAAAAATATCTATGGGTACTAAGTATTTGAGACAAATAATACAAGATAAAATGTTCGAGATAAGACATCAGTACCTTGACTGGCCAAGATCAGGATGTATACCTTCCAAATTTTATTGTCTTTTTTAGTTGAAATAAGTACGTAATCGTGGCGGTTGTTTTTAACCAGTTATTGAATTCTACATCAAAAGTGTATATAACACTATACGTCAAATATTGCTGTTTTTACTTAGGTTAAGTAGGAAAATATGTCATTTATCAAATTTTTGTCAAAATAGACATGATATTTTAGTAAAAGAAAAACCTACCTGACAATGAATACTCTGTTTTTGATACACCTTGTATATTTATACCCAAACAAACAATTTTTATTTTTAATTTTTTTTTTGTATTTTGTACAGGGTTTTTCATTTATGTTTTGAGATAGATAGATATTTATTCATGTTTCTAATCACACAGATTTTACATACGTCATTAGGTAAATTAACAAAATAATGATAAGTTTATAATAGCACACACAAGAAACGAAAACATAAAAATAAAAGTAAATATAAAATTTGACTAATAGGTATTAAAAAACTATTATTTCTAAAAACTAGTAGCAAGATTGCCTATGTCCATATATTGTTTAAAACCCCTAAATGTAAAAGCTATTTTTTAACAATATTTAAGTGTCATCCACTATAATTACATTCATAAACTCTTCCAATGAGTAAAAAGAGTTCTTAATTAAGAACGTCTTTATCCTCGCTTGAAAGGTCCTTTGAGGCAGGCTCTTCCAAGCTTCAGGCAATTTATTGTAAAATTTAGGACTATAATAGTTAAATGAGCATCTACTCTTATTCAATCTTTTAAACTCTGGCAATATGTAATGTGAACACCGAGTATTGTAGTTGTGGATGTTATTGTGAGTTCTAAACTGCTTTAAGTTTTGCCAGATCCATAGAAGACTTTTGTAAATAAACAAAGATGGAAAGGTTAGGATTTTGAGTTCTACAAATGTCTGCCTCACATCCTCACGAAACTGGAGACCAGCCATGATGCGTACTGCCTTTCTTTGTAAACCAAATATTTTTTGTGCTTGTGGAGAATGGCCCCAAGCAAGAATCCCATAGGACATAACTGATTGGAATAGGCCAAAATATGCCTTCATATAAGTGCCTTTATTAGAAATAGGTTTCAGATTTCTCAGAAGATAGAGATTTTTCGACAACTTGCCCGATATAAACTCAACATGTCCATCCCACAGAAGTTTCTGGTCCATGATTATACCCAGAAACTTAACGGAAGACTGCTTGTGAGGAAGCTGTTTCTGTGTAAATATTATTTTCTCCGTTTTGGCATCATTTAGACATAGGTGATTAGTGGCAAACTATACCATTTTGAGGCGATTCAACTGTGTCTCTAACATAACATTCTGTAGTTCCGTCAGGTCTTTACTAACATTAGCCAGAGTTGTATCATCAGCTATCGCTCTTCGTTAGGGATGATACTGACCTTCAAAGTTGGTATTAAAAACCGGATTTCAGATTATAATTTTTGAACTGTTGCCACGGTACCAGCCTGATATTTGGGCTAATAAATAACCTCATAGTAATGCTTCTTACCATTGGGTAAACGGCTGTTCAGTAAGTCGGAATTATACAGGTGCGACGATTTTTTTCATTTATTGTATGCAGTTTTAACACAGGTGACAAATTGACATTTTGCTTTGACCGTTAAATTCTTTCATTATTTTGTACAAAAAGGTATACTTCATTTAAATCGATATCTTGGACCGTTTTCATAAAATCGCATTTAAGTCTAGACATACCAGCATTTTCTAAGTAATAAAACATTCCATTTTTTCATAAATTTTTTAAAATATTTTAAAGATCTTAAAAACAACTTTTACCTGTATTATAAAGTGTAAGAGGCTTTCAAATACCGTTTTTAATAATTTTACCACATTTCTATAATTTTATCAAAATGGATTTTTTTATCATACAAAATCAAAGTCGATTGATGATAAAGGTCACGACATTCGCCATATTAGCTAGCGCGGCTGTGACGTCAAGTCGGGCCATTTTCGGCCATGTTTGATTTTAGTGCAGATCAGTGGCGTAGAATTAAGGAGAAAACAAAAAAGAACTGTATGTTGTAAACAAAATTTATTGGATTATTTTAATAGGCATAACTTAAAACAAAAACATAAATGTGGTTTAAATGTTGAAAATTAAAAAATTATCAAAGCGACGACAAGGACGATGAGTTACCTGGCAGAGCAAAACATTTTCATGGTTCCGTAAGTCAAAAACCATTTTAAAAACTTTGTATACAGGGTGTCCGCTAATGAATGGTACACAGAAAAACCACAGATTCCTTATGCCAAAATATTAAGATTTAACCAAACATACCTAATATCCAAAAGTTTATAATAAGGAAGATACAGGGGTGTCATAGTAAAAAGAAAAAGTAAATTTATTTCGATAATTGTTCCCCCTTTTTAAATATCTTAATAAAACGGTATCTCGGGGTTTTTAAACATTAGCTTTTCAGATCGAATATTAATTTTTGTGTGTAGACTAGAGGGCGATGGGTACACTATTTAAAATTCTCTAAAACTACCCAATTTTTTGTTACTACTCTGTATGTATGTAAACTAGTAAGCTTCTCTATGCTTTCTGCACAAAAAAGGTATACTTAGTAAGAATCGGTCTTGACAACCGTTTTTAAGGTATTCACGTTTTAGTTGTTCAGTGCACCCGAAAGTATGTACCTTCAATAACATCGTATTAGCTATAATTACAACTGCTCAGATATAAATAGCTGATAGCTAAAAACTCCTGGATACCGAGGTTTATTAAAATGTTTAAAACATATCAGAAATTATCGAAATGCATGAATAAAAAATATTTATATCCCTTTAACACCCGTATCTTCCTTATCATTAACTTTTGGATATAGGTATGTTTGTTTAAATCCTAAATGGTGTATTTTCACATAAGAAATCTGTGGTTTTTCTGTGTACCATTAATTAGCGGACACTCATCAGTATTATATGTATATAAAAACACGAATGACTGAAAACTATTCGACTAAACACTATCAAAATCTCTAAAATAAAACGAGTCCGAACCAATAATATGTGAAGTCTCTAAACTAACCAAAAACATTAACAACTGGAAATCCTTGCAAAATATACAACCAAAATGAAAATTAGCAGAGTTCACAGTTTTTACCAAACAAAGCTTCGACAAAGGCACGACTCTGTCATCAGCTGATAATGCTACGCATGACCCGTTCCTTGTCCATGATGCTACCAACTTTGAACTGCCAACCGAAATCGTAACACACCTCACGTCCTGACAAAAGCTATCCCGGTCTTGCTTATGTCTAAACCTTCTCAGTTATAAAAAGTGGGTTGCAAAATATAAATAAAAACCCTGTACAGGGAAAGAGTTACTACGTTTATCAGAGTTTGGACATCCTGTATGCCATGTTGCTCTTTACCACAAACTTAATTAAAAACGTAAATAAACATTCATTACTAAAACAAGCAGTCACAGCATACTACACCAAGTTTTTCTTTCTTTTTAATACGCAATTGCCAGCCTTTTACTTACAGGCGATTTTCTCAAAAAGCCGTATGACAAAAATAAAAAAATAAATATTTGGATGTTTTGTGGCCTTTTAGTCTATGTAGCTTAATTAAAAAATATATAGTGCATATACAAAATGTTGGTCATTATTTATGTTTATTCCCCTCAACCCTCCTTCCTGCCCCCTAAATAATATGTATCTTGGATCTAGACAATTTAAAACCTTTAAAGTCATTTGCGGGTTAATAATAATTTAATTAATTAATTTGGTATTTGCCTTAAAAAACTCGGACGTCAAAAGGAAAAAATAAAAAAAGTGTTAATAAATGTTGTTTAAATAAAACCAAAGATGTATTTCTTACTTACGAATGAAAATACACACATACTATTAAAATAATTGTAGAAACCCCGCAATGTTTACTAAGGGAAAATACTAACTGCTGGATCTACACTATTAATAGCAGTAAAACAATATTGACAAAGAAAGGAAATGCATACCTCAAAAAGAATAATTAGTTTTTATCAAATGACCAAAGCTTTAGATTAGAAATATATACCGGGGTGATGAATAACTTAGTCGATACTAACAAAAGTCTGCATACACGCTAAAGGATAGCATTTTTGTTTTCTTGAAACAGTCCACGAAGGCTTAAAAGCTTAAAGTATTAAAGTACCGTGGGTACCTTAAGTGAGATAAGGAAATGTTTATTAATACGGGATTTAAATGTTTTACAATTCGGAAAAGGAAAAACTCTAAGGGCTGGAGGTTCCACAATTAAAACAGTCTAGAAGGAACGAACAAACGTGGAAAGTTTGGGGCTTCTCAAGTTAGACTGTGTAGGGATGCAGTATTAAATTTTGTTCTTTTAGGTGCTGCTTTATAATTGCTAATTCCTTGGAGCAAAGTCATATACAGTGCATTCCAATTAAAACGAGCTACCTTAAATAATTCAGTTATTTGTACACTTATAAAAAAATCCTGACACGCGTCAATTTTTATTTTTAGGGGGATATTTACTTGTGTAGGGTTATCCCCTCCCTTACCAACACAAACGTCAAAAGTTCTTGAATAGTTTTTATTTTTTTCTTAAACAGACTTTAGTTTTTTTTTAATCGGTTTAGTAGTTGCTGAGAAAATGCACCCTAAATATCGGGGTAACTAGCGAGTGGCTCACCAATATACTTTTTTGTTTAAAATATCAAAATAAAATTTGGTTCCTAGGTATATCACATAAATAAGCATTGTTTCATAAATTCGGAAATTTTCACTTAAGGTTTAGCCAAAAACGACCTAAACTTTTCTTATTTTAAATAAGACACCTGGTATATTTTAACTAATTTAAATAAAAAATGACATGCCAAGTACAATGACACTCAATTTGCTATATTTTGCCATCTAACCTCTAATGTTTTTAATTTTGAATCTAGAGTGCCATGAATGCAAATACGTAGGGTGTTCGAAAAGTTTTGAGATATACGTACGTTTATTTGATTTTTTCCAAATAATTTCCACTACATTGAATACACTTTTCCATTCTAACAAACCAGTCACTGAAAATAGCTTTCCACTTTTCATTTTAAATTTCAACGCATATTTTATCCCAGGCCTCCAGTAGCGCGTCTTCAGTTTTAAACTTTTGTCCTTTCAGTTGGCTCTTGGCAAAAGGAAACAACCCAAAGTCACACGGCGCCAAGTCGGGGCTATAAGGCAGATGTTCCAAAAGTCTCAAGCCTGCATCTGTCAAAAATTAACTGGTAAGTTCAGCTCGATGAGGTGGGGCATTGTCATGATGAAGGTACCAGCTAACGAGTTGAGAGTTTGGGCGAATCACTCTTAACTTTTCTATAAGTTTTGAAAGGCATACTGTAGTGTACCAGAAAGCATTTACGGTCTTCTGTTTTCGGAGCACAACACGTTCAATTATTCCTCTTGAACCAAAGAAAACAACTATCATTATTTTTTTACAGATCTTGATTTGCGAACTTCGGTCGGAGTTTCTTCACCTTCGAGAACCCATATCTTATTCTGTTGTTTAGTTGGGACGTCGTAATAATAAAGATAAGTTTCATCTACCGTGACGATCGACACTAGGTCTTTAGATTTACCCTCCTGGAATTTGGACATCATTTTTTACACCAATTCACTCTTTGTGTCTGCTGCTCGGAAGTTAACTTGTATGGAACCCAAAGAGTACAAATTTTTCTAAAACCCAAGTGCTCATGTATGATCGTGGGTAATGTTGCTAAACTAATGTTCAATGTCTTTTCTAACTGTCGACAGGTAATTCGTCGGTTTGTTTCTATAGCTTTTTGGACGGCAGATATGTTTTCTGGGGTAACTACTTCACACGGTCGACCTGAGCGTGAGGCGTCTTCAAGCGAAAACGAGCCCCACTGAAATTGTTTGTACCATCTGTATATGGTCGCACGAGATGGACAGTCATCACCAAGTATAGGCTTCATTTCTTCTAAACATTGTTCTTGAGATAACCCACGTGAAAAGTTGTATTTCAAAATTGCACGGCACTCGATAGTCGTCCACGACGCCATTGCGCTAAAATCGCTGGACACGAACTGGCGCAAAACTAATAGTTTACTAATAACTATGTAGGACTACGACATGTCTTGACATGTACAAACAAAAAACATTAATGTTACTTTCCTGCACCGTTTAGTTACAAAGTATCTCAAAACTTAGTCATTATACTCAAAACGTCATTTTATATTCAAATTAGTAAAAATATACCGGTTGTCCAACACAAAGTTTAAGCATGGTTCCCGTGCACAAAGGAAAGAGGGTCCGGATACATAATCGGCAAACTGCCTTACTATGCTAGCACCTCTTTACCAATATGGGAAAGAGCTTTGCCATTTAGACATTCTGGCATCTAAGCTAGTGTGTAGACCGAAGAAGAATATAGGTGTGGAAACGAACTCGCCGACCACAGGGAATTAAAAGCATAGAAAATATTCTAGGTAGGATGTGAAGTGTTCGCGTCGTTGTCGAACGAAAGGGGAAAGCGGTAAAGCCGGGAGCCCTTGATCTCCTTCTGCTAGCGCTCGTGGCAGCGGTGAATTTGTAGGGGAGTACATAGTAGAATGATGGAAGGGATTTAAAGCATTTATCGCCTATGGCCGGTGGCTTGGTTCCATACCGGTATGGTACGTCCCAGTCATTAAATCCTGGATTGACGCCCAGTGTTATGAGCGTGACTCCGATCTTACTGGTCTAGTTTTGTCATCGTTTAGACTTATCTTGCGTGGTGAACTTCCACGCCACGGTACCTTTATGTTTTCGGGATCGCTGAATCCAAAACCGTAGTCAAATTGACCCCATTAGGTTAAGATCAATGTCATATCAAGGTCAAATCATCAAAAGTTATAGAAAATACACCACAGTCATATCTTGACGCTTTTTGGGTCGCTGACCTTAAAATGACCTTGACCATGACCTGCCGAGGTCAAACTCACTCCGGATTCAGATTCAGCTACTCCAAAAACATAAAGGTAACCTTTATTCCAAATTTTGATGATTTGACCTTGAAATGTTCCTGACAATTACCTGATGGAGTCAAACCGACCGAAAATTAGAATACAGCGACCCTAAAAACATAAATATACACGGGTCTAGTAGTTCGCACTTTCAAACTTTTTTTTATAGGATTGCGATTGACCTTGACCATGACCTGATGGGGTCAAACCGACCTCAGATTCGAATTCAGCCACCCAAAAACATAAAGATACCATGGTGTGTCTTTCGGTGCAGCAACTTGTTTTTTTTTTTGGGCTGTGTTATGGGACCCTCTACAATGCTGCAACATTATTTTTTTATGTCGTGAAAATTAAAATAAATACAGTGTGAGCCAAATTAAACTTGCATGCTTTTTAACTAATAATAACTTTTTTATCTGTTGTGTCCATCTTTTCATTTTTGAAAGGCTAAATAGGTAGATATGTTTTCTTTAGGTTTGCCAATTTTGGTCAAATAGATTTAAACAGGACTGGACTTACGGGACTTTTTCCAAAATAATCCATTTAGCTTTTTTACTAAAAATTTAATTTTAGCTGTACTTAGGCTAATACGTTTATTTTTAATTAATTTACTGTTAAGTTTGGTCAGCTTCCAACTCACTAACCATGGTAACCTCACATTTTTAATAATTTAAAAGATACTAAAAAAAGTTTTTTTTTAATCAAGAGAAATGCATGCTTTATGGGGAGCTTTAGTTATCTAAAATAATTATGAATTCTAAATCCTCAAATTATTGACAAATTCGCTTTTACTGAATTATTTCTCATAGTTTATCTACAAGAAAAACGTATTAGCTTAACTGTAGCTAAATCAGATTTCTTTTGCAACGAGGTTAAATAAAGTATTTTGGAAAAAGTCCCGTAAGTCCAGTCCTGTTTAAATCTATTTGACCATAATTGGCAAACCTAGAGAAAACATATCTACCTATTAGCCCTTTAAAAATAAAAAGATAGGACGCAAGAGATAAAAAGGTATTATTAGTTAAAAAGTGTGCAAGTTTGAATTGTTTCCACCCTATATATTTTCTGATAAGGTTTATTGGTTATTATTTTATTATACCACTCTGTACATTATATTAATGATGGCATATCGTGCGATTTCGCATAATACATTACATATTAATACAATTTATAACCTGTTTCTATTTCAGTTCATTTAACACGTAACAAGGGAAAACTGATTGGGTTGCAATTTAATATCCAACTATAATATTTATTAATATAACTTTCGTAATTTGAGAACAAACATTCCATCTTTACTTACCTTATCTGATGACTAATCCAAACAAATATTGATAAATTAGTTTATTAAAAATATTGTTTTAATAATATGGGAAATAAAACCTGCGAGGTATACACCATCAAATTGACATACAGGGTGATTCAAAAATCGATCGCAAAACTTAAGGGGGTGATTCTACTTGACAAAATAAGGGTAGAGCTTCATATATATATATATATATTTTTAATGTCATTCATTTTCGAGTTACAAGCCGTCAAAGTTAAAATTTTTATTTTGGTTTTTCGCCATATAGCATTTATTTTTTAACCAATCCAGTTGATATTTGGCACACAAATCGAGCTTTGCAGATTCTAAAATTTTAAGACAAAAATACTTTTTATAAATACCGCTAGAGGGCACTTTACCTAAAACTTAAAATTTATTTACATCATAACTTTTTTATTTTGACAGATATCGCAAAGCTGAAGGCGCCATTTTATAGACAATCAAAAACCTAAAAAAATAAGATACTCTTTATTAAAGTTGATAAACCTCACCATTTAGCCACCAATAGACATCAAAGTTTTTATCAATTTCAATCAAATTACCTACATACATACAGGGCGTCCAGTAACTCAACCGACAAACTTAACCAAACGATTCTACACAAAAACTTTTTTTGTTATTTTTAACACCCCGTAGTTCAAAAACTAAGACGTTTAGGACATATGTTTATATGAAGTTTTTCTTAATTTCTGTTGTAGAATTGCCCCGTAAAGTTTGTCGGTTGAGTTACTGGACGCCCTGTATGTATGTAGGTAATTTGATTGAAATTGATAAAAACTTTGATGTCTATTGGTGGCTAAATGGTGAGGTTAATCGACTTTAATAAAGAGTACCTTATTTTTAAGTTTTTGATTGTCTATAAAATGGCGCCCCGAGCTTTGCGATATCTGTCGAAATATAACAGTTATGATGTAAATAACTTTTAAGTTTTAGGTAAAGTGCCCTCTAGCGGTATTTAAAAAAGTACTTCTGTCTTAAAATTTTAGAATCTGGCAACGCTCGATTTGTGTGCCAAATATCAACTGGATTGGTTAAAAAATAAATGCAATATGGCGAGAAAACCAAAATAAAATTGAACTTTGACGGCTTGTAACTCGAAAACGAATGACATTTTGAAAAAATTATATGAAGCTCTACCCTTATTTTGTCAAGTAGAATCACCCTCTTAAGTTTTGTGATCGATTTTTGAATCACCCTGTATAAATAAAAATTATATCCATTTTTATAGTGCCTGGGCCAGTAATGAAATGGACTTCATATTAATATCACTTTATAAAACCTTTTTAGGGCGGTTCCTTTTGGGTGTCGGATTGGGCGAACGCGTCACTTTTGTTTTTGGACAGTGTTTACCACAATGTTTTACATGCAATTTTGTGATAAATGACATTGTGATAAAAGTGGTAAGGGTTACAGTCACGAAGTCCTCAAAACTCACGTTTCTCGGATAAAGGAGTGCCCGGGTTTCGTAACAGTAACCCTTACGATTTGTTGGCACAATGTTTAAAAATTGCATAAAAAACATTGTAGGTAAACTTAGATCCGACAAGAATGACGCGTTCGTCCAGTCCGACACCCGAAACATTTGATATTGACAGGCTGGGTTAAAGCGCCGCTTCCATATATGGCTTTATGAATATTCGTGGTAGACTTATCAACAGGAACCCCCTTAATAGGTTTTGCAAGGGTTATTATCATGAAGTCATGATAGACACCAGTAAAAAGTAAATTTTGAAAAATAATTAAATTTATTTTGCAAGATGAGAATCATTATTATTAGTTGAAGATATGTTCTGTTTGGCGGATTTATTTAATAGATGATATTTATTTGGGTACACGCCAAGTCAGATTAAAAAACCAAAAAGCCCACAAAAATTTAAAATAAGTAAATAAAAAACTAAAAGTTGACGTTTCGGTAGCAAGTATGCTACCATTGTCAAGATAAAATTGAATAAAAATAAAAAAGTTAAAAGTAAACTATTATTTAGGTTAGATTTTAAGATTTAAGCTTTAGTTTCAGTATATTCTGAAAACACATTTGACATTAAATGTTAAATTTTTTGTTGCGTGTTACAAAATAATGATGGGTCATGGGTTAGTTGATTTTGAAAATTAATACTAAAGAAAGTGCTTACATATTATTAAATAAAGATAAATGTGTAACTTCAATATCTGTTAATTTAAATAACACATGGTTGCCTTTGCTTAATGCTGAAGTGTCTTCAGAAAAACTCAAAATAAACCAACCCATCATTTTTTTGTATTATAAATAATTAATTCACCAGCAACCAGTTATGTACTATGTCACTAAGTATGACACTATCACACAACAACGAGCTTAAGGGCCCATTCACTAGCGAGCGCGGTTGGACAACATGGTTGCGCTCCCCGTATGTTCGCCAATCGGTGTTTGGCGCCAACGCGAGCGCAACATGTTGACGGCGGTTCGCCGGTTTTCAGTTTGATTTGAAATCTTTGTTGGGCTTGTTGTTGCGCTCGCTGTTTGCTGTCCTGTGTATGGTAGCTAACAACAAATAAATGCAGGATGGCTCAAAAAAACATAATGAAATTGAATTTATAACAGAGTTTATTAATATTTATAAAGAACATAATGCATTGTGGAAAATAAAGTCTCCTGAGTATTCCAATCGATTTCTAAAAGAAAAGGGTTATTCCGCATTAATTGAAGTGTACCAACGATTTGGTATCGAAAATGCGACTAAGGACGTTGTAAAGAAAAAATATCATCCCTACGTTCTTCCTTCCGAAGAGAGTTGAAAAAATAAAACATGTTAAATCCGGTATGGGCGGTGATGAAGCTGGAACAAAATGAACCAACTTTATGGTATTACAACTTACTTCTCTTCACAGCAGATCAGAGGAAACCAGGAAAAACATTTCGAATGATATAAGCGATGAAGATGCAGACTTGACGGAGGTAACTATTGATTAATTATATTTCTACAACATTTTATTTTGCCAAGGTACAATACCAATTGTTTTAAAATAATTTATATAATTAACCTTTCCTCGACTGATACAGCCTGACGAAGTTTTGTATCTCGCTTTGTTATGAATTACCTTTTCCAGCAACTTGATGAAAGTGTTTTCATCCATTCTCAGGACATTACGGTAGTCATCAGGGCTTACTGTTCTTAGTTCTCTTAATAAATTCAAATCTGAACATTGGTCTCTGTTTTTTAACCATTCTTTCACCCAAACTTTTTTTTCTTTTTCACAGTATTACCATCATTTTCCATAATTGAAACGACAGCTAGTAATTGCTTTTTTGTTAGTGGCATAATTCGCAAAAGAACTTTATTCAATAAAAAATCGATGATAATACGAAACATTTTATTTCACTGTGTATACGAACGATGACAAATAACCACGACTTCGTTGGCCAGCGTGGATCGCCAGTGAGTCGCCATAACCGCCAACGTCAGGCCAACCTCGTTGTCCAACCGCGCTCGCTAGTGAATGGGCCCCTTTAGGGAATTTCAACTGGCAAAAAATTTTTGAGCAAAGTATGTGTTCCAAAATTTAGAAGTACATACAAATTTTACTATTATGATCATACATCTAAAACACGATTTTTCGGCCCTTAAGGGGACATTTTTTGGCCCCAAAGTAAGAATTTCAGCTGTAAGGAAACTTTTCGAGTACAGTATGAGTTCCAGACTTTATAAGTACAAAAATCCCACTGTTGTGATCACTACTACTGAAACACAATTTTTCGGTCCCTAGGAAGTAATTTTCTTGGTGTCAAACTGGGAATTTAAACAGGCCATAAACTTTTTGCGCATAATGTAAGGTCCAGAATTTAAATGTACATGAAAATATCACTATTGTGAATGCTACATCTGAAACACGATTTTCCGGCCCCTAAGCGGCTATTTCCGGTCACAAACAGGACATTTACTAACCAGAACTAACCATTTTTTCATAAAATTGCCTTGGCGGCGCCAAAGCTTCTGCTATCAAAATGATTGAAAGTAAAGCTTTACAATTTTATGAAAGGTAATTATTTAGTATACGGTTTTCTGCTATTTTAACGATTTTTAAAATAGTTTGACGTACATGTTATCTATTAGTTGTCCTTAATAATAATATGAAGGCGCAGTTATGATTTTTTTTTTATTTATTTTTTTATAATAAAAAATGTTTTTTTGGCATTTGTCCACTTTTATTATGGACAATTGGCAACGTTATGTAAATGTTTAACAATAAAAGAGGGATTATAAAGGGTGGTCAGGTTAGTTCTTGTTAGACAACGTTTTTTTTTATTCCTTTAATTACACCAGAGACACTTTATGAATCCAGTTTGTGTGAATTCTTTCTTTTTTCAATCATTAATAGAATCAGACCCTTCCGATGTTGCCAAATGCTTTCCATATTTAGCATGGTATAACTGATGTTTTTAGTCCTTTTTCTTCACACTTTTAAGGTTATGAATTTTATATTTATCATTATTCTCGAAAATATGTGGAAAAAGTTTAATTTTTACCTAATTTTACATGTGATGTTTAGTTTCATTAACTCGTTTTACCAATTTTACCCCGCCCAGCACCTCTTTTCACTCCCCGGTTCCTTAAGTTTGTTTATTGATATTTTTTTAAACGGAATATTTTTGATGTGCGCCACTTATGTTTTATTTAGAAGAGTGTCTAAAATATATAAGTATCAATAATTTTTAAAAACCCTTAAAATAGCAGAAAACCGTTTATTAAAGTGTTACCTTATGAAAAAAACGGGTAAAATAAATGAAAAAATTGGATTTTTAGAGGTGGACTAAAAATTCTTTCAAGTTTGTAAGTAGCACCCCAAAGAACCCACGTATACCAAATTTCATTAAAATCGGCGAGGCACATTTTCATTTAAATAATCCAATTGAAGTAAAGGTGATAGTTTGATATAGCGGTTTTCGCTATTATAAGGGATTTTTGAAAAATTCTTCTTCAGGGCATTTCTATAGGTCGATTATGACAGAAATCTGTGTGCGCGTTTTCCAAAATCTATTTCTATAATTTATTATTAATAAAAACATATTACGGGACGATGGAGTGAACAGGGGTGCTGGGTGGGGACGAAACAGTAGAAAACCTACATTAAACGCCCAAAAACAGTATTTCATAGTACACACCGTACTTTCTGTTTACAAAAATGTCCAAAAAATTGTTTAAAAAAAATAAAAATAAATAATAGTACAACAATCCCGCCATGGCTGTCACTGCATAAAAAGAAGAGTTTGCAATAGAACTGTAAATGTCTTGCGATGTTGCCAAATAAAGTGAAAAAGTGTCATTAGCTAAAAAAAAGGAAGATACAGGACAAAATTCATATGAAAAATTAAGTTATTCCTTCTTCCTATTATAATTTGTAGAAAAAAAAGGAAAATACCTAAACATAAAGAAAGAGGCATTTCTACAAAAAATACCATTGTTTCTCATGGAAATGGTGGATAATCCCCGAAATAGGCTTGGTGTTAATTCTTCATAAGAAGTTTGGCAATGCTGACCGCAAGACCGTCATTTTCATAATGACAAACTTCATGTTATCAGCTGACCAAAATAAATTTTCCTTCTTTAATTAATGGCTGACGAGATATCTCATATGTGTGGGATAGTTTTTCGAAAAATTTAATACTTTTCAAAATTAATTTACATTTTTCATGTGCCCCGAGTGCAGTATATTACTATTTTCTTGTGTTTGACGTTGGATTTATACTGTTTCGTCCCCACCCAGCACCCCTGTTCACTCCACCGTCCCGTAAATATGTTTTTATTAATAATAAATTATAGAAATGGATTTTGGAAAACGCGCACACAGATTTGTGTCATAATC
Organism: Listronotus bonariensis; assembly: GCA_014170235.1. NCBI lineage: Eukaryota > Metazoa > Arthropoda > Insecta > Coleoptera > Curculionidae > Listronotus > Listronotus bonariensis. Next base: position 20,302 of record JACEGR010003280.1, read on the forward strand.
GACCTATAGAAACGCCCTGAAAAGAATTTTTCGAAAACCTCTTATAATAGCAAAAACCGCTATATCGAACTATTACCGAAGTAAATTATAATTTATAAAGTTTTAGGTACTTACAAAACTTCCAGATTTTGCTTTTTCATGTCTCGATGACATATTGTCAGTTTTGTCATTTATGTTCCTTACTGGAATGCAATGAAGTCACACTACACACTAAAATAAAAACAATATCAATATTATACATTTAAATAACAATTAACCACTTATTTAGGGAATTACCAGAAAAAATAAATCCAAAAAATAAACTGGAGATAAATCGGGCTTATAATTTAAAAGAGGAAACAGGAACATTACTTTCTACAACTAAAAATCTCCTCGAACTTAGAGCTAGAATAGACGTAAAGTCAAAATGGTAAAAGTTTAAATTTTAGTCTTTTCAAAGAAAAAATTAGCAGAAGTAACAATATGATCCCACAAATAAACTTACCACTTTTACAAAGTAGTAGTCATTCATTTTTAGATTTTTTTAACAGAAAAATAGAACAACATAACCTAAAACCGTTTTTTAAGATAATTCCTAACTTCCGTGGCAAAATCGATACAAATCAATTAAACTTACTTCACTAACACTTGAATACACTTAAAATAATCAAAATAAATAAAATGTATCTTGTTTTAGAGGATTAATTAAAGATAAACATTTTAACCACTTGTTGATAAATCACAAACCGTTAGCTTATAAGCGGTGATAATAGGAACTAAGTTTCTGGTTTTGCTCTTTTCGCGTCAATAAAAAGCAGGTAGAATCATTTAAAATAGTTAGAATTCCTTAGAATATGCCCTGAGGGCAAGCAATGATTCAAAATAGTTGAACTTTTAACATGTACACAAGCAAAGCATCATGTTACTTATTTTTTCTTTCTTGTTACGTGATTAAAAACTTAAATATCTAATTTTAAATACTGAATAATTACCTGTTTAAAAAAACTGAGAGTAAAAATTCTTTCTTCCTCCCTTATTACCACTCGAAATGTTCGAAATTGTTTTTGTTTTCAGAAATTCCAACAACTTTTTCAAAAATCATTTGACATTTGTTGACAAGGAATATGGATTGTGGAGGGGAGGATAACCATCTTTTATGGCGGACAAGTTGAAAAAGTGGCAATCGGAATGTAGCAAATTGGGATGGCGCCACAGTAGCCAGTGGAGAAATTTTGGTATTTCTTTCCTTTTTATTTTGTATCTATCTGTCCTTTTTCATTTTGTATCTCACTCTAATAATTCATGCTCATTGGTTTAAAAATCTCTCTGGCTACTGTGGCGCCACCTTAAGTTGCACCTTTCGACGGACACTTTTTAAAACATTCAGATGGTTATCCTCCCCTCCACTATCCATAACAAGGAAGAAAAATAAGAAGAAAAATCTAATAACCTTTCTAAAGTTAGCAGCAGAAAGTAATTTAGGGCTGGAAATTTATAGATTTTTATATTTAGGAATAGGATGTTAAAAACCACATTTTACCATTTAAATTTTTTGAATGTATACTTATCTAGATGCAGCTCTGCCCATCGGCTGTAAGAGCAAAAAGTCTAGTACTCCTAGTACCCTATCCCATTGTGCTTTAAGAGCTAAGACTACTCTTCTTTCTCTCTCATGCAACTCCACACGGTTAAACACCAAGTCTACCTCTAGATGGTGTAGGCTCGAAGATTTACATAAAAAAATGAGAAATAAGTTTTGAGTCAGTACTGAAAAATTTATAAATGTTTTTTGTTCGATAAGAAAAAAATGTGACAAATACGTAGTACGGATGGACCATCCATAATACGTAGTAAGATGTTTGTTTGCTATGTAATGGCTGAAAAACTGGTAAGTTCTATATTTAGTACATATCTAATTATTTTTTTATTGTATCTTTTATTACAAAATAGAGTTCTAAAATTTATTAAACAAGTGACACGAAGTGTACCTATAGCGTCCGTCAAATATTTAAATATATATTTTTTTAGGATTTGTCATTACAATAATATTGGAAAGATAAAAATACAAACAGATCAAAGTCACGTAAAAAATGTCTCTCCGAGCCATCGGAGGCAAAGTCATTAAACATGGGACATCACTCATACGGCACCTTAACAATAAAGGAAAACCAACTGGAAGACCTCCTACAAGAACCATAAGCCAGTCTGTAGGATCTACACAACAGGCAGCGCCCCAGAATTCAAAAAACTGACATTGTCAACAGAAATAGGTACCACCTTTTCCGAAATATTGGTATTCAAGTTAGTCAGAGAGCTAGAAGGGTTCTGGTTGATGATGTGGTCAATCGGGTTTCCAACAAGTTTGGTCCTGAGGTGTTCCAGAAGACTTCCCAAAGAGGGCTGTATGGAAATACAGCACCCTTGTTGACTCTGGTAGGAGTTGCTGTAGTTTCTGGTCAGGGAATTCTTTCGAAAGATGATGAACTTGAAGGTAAGTAGTAAGATGATGTTCTTTCTGAAATTTCATGCAGACAAACTGTAAAAAGGCTTTGAGCCATAAAAATATTCTCTAGAAAAGTGAACAATTTATCTACAAGGTATTACTAAACAAATGTGAAAACATTTAGGTGATTCCATGTTTAAAGTAAAGGTAGGTACTTTGCCAAACATGGGGTCAAAAGTCAACTATTATATTTTATCTCAAAATCAAAAAGTGCTAGAATAATGAAATTCTATATTATTATATTGTATTGCTATTATAAAAATATTCATTTTAAATGTTTTTGTATTTTTTTTTAACGAGTCAAATGAATTATGTGTATTTGTGTATTTTTATTTATAAATATTTAAATTATTCATTTTAAATCTTCATCTACAAGATTTTTATATTTTTTTAAGACAATGAAGAATAAATTGAATTAAAAAGTGACTTAGGTAATGACATAGAAAAATATAACTTTGGATAGCCTGATTTATTAAGAAACTCTTTTTAACTCCTGTATTTATTATATTTCTATTATAAAAAAATCTATTTACCTGCTGTCATGTATTAGGCATTTGTAATATTTATTTATTTGACACTTGACTCGGTAGTTTAAACCTAATACTCTTTTTGTTCTTAAGATAAAAAATGAGACATTTTTTTATTTTTATTTTTCACGGTATATCCCTAATGGTTGACTTTTGACCACATGTTCATAAAGCAAACTACCCAGTGGCGGCGCGTGCCTTGCAAAAGTGGGGGGCTCAAAGAATAAGAAAAATGGAAGCGAACCAAACCCACCAAAATACATAAATAATTTACTGACAGATTTAGTATGTATTAAAAACACAAAAATAAGCAAATCAACTCTTATTTTATTTTATTAAAATATTAACAAACAAAACATAGGGATATATACACATACAGTGGGTGTAAAAGTGTGTAAATTTGTTGTACCTTCTTTAGATTAAGCAAATAAAAATTAAGGTTTTTTGTCTCTTAAGTTTTTCCTGATCTCCTTTAGTTTGAGAGAAAAAAAATAAAATTTAGTTAATTGCATATTTTTAGATCATAAAAGAACTTTTTGTCCCAAAAATTAGTTTTTACTCTTTTTTTTAATTTTTATTAGCAATTATGTAACTATTAAACTTACTTATTAAAATAAAGTTTATATCCAATCTAACAATTTTAACTAAAATAAGTGTCTTTAAATTTTTCAGTTTTTTTTATAAGTTTAACACCCTGTATCTTAAGAATAAAAAAATTTCAGACCCATGTTTACATGAACTTTTTTAATATTTTCTGATGAAGAATTTGCCCTTAAATTGTTTTAACACTCTGTATAATAAACTATTTTCAATTTTAGGAGTCTGTTGGGAAATTCGTGAATGTATGTCTAAAATACAATGGACCAGAGATACCACCATTCAAGGGGAAAACTTCTTTGAAAACACCCCCATTAATCTACAGTCTTTCACTTTTGGAAAACCTATCGCCAAGGGCGCCAATGCTGTGGTTTATTCAGTTAAAGTTAAATCCGAACAATGCCTCACAGAAGCTGAAGAAATTAGGAACAATGATGGCACTACCGACTTTAATTTGGCTTTGAAAATGATGTTTAATTATGATATACAGTCAAATTCTTTGGCAATTTTAAAAGCAATGTATAGGTAGGTTCTTGCAACAATAGAAAAAAGTGCAACATGAATATCGACAATTATTATCTTGTCTCTTCCTAGGGAAACAGTCCCAGCTACTCTATACTACAACCAGGATGGAATCACTGATTTTGAATTTGATTTCTTAAATATGACCAGACATCTTCCCCCACATCCCAACATTGTTAAGATATTGTCAGTCTTTACAGACTTTGTGCCGGAGTTAGAAAGATGCCGAGAAATGTATCCAGCAGCATTGCCAAAGAGAATTGATCCAGATGGTGAAGGAAGGAATATGTCCTTATTTATTCTTATGAAACGGTAAACTTTAGTGAGGTTAAAACCTCACATTAAATCATTTATAACTTGGTTTTATCCCAATTTCTTTGGCAGGTATCATCAAAGTCTTCAAGATTACCTTGGATCATCTACTGACAAACCCTCTCTTAGAACATCTGTGCTATTACTAACCCAACTTCTAGAAGGTGTAGTTCACATGGTTGCCCACAATATTGCCCACAGAGACTTAAAAGCCGACAATGTTTTACTAGACTTAACTGATCCCAAGAGTCCCATGGCTGTAATAAGTGACTTCGGATGTTGCCTGGCGGAAAAATCGACGGATCTTACAGTGTCTTATACCAGTCACGACATTGAGAAAGGGGAAACACAGCGCTGATGGCTCCCGAGATAATTGCAAAGAAACCAGGGTCGTTTACGAGGTTAAACTATAGCAAGTCTGATTTGTGGGCTGTGGGAGCCATAGGTAAATATTTCTACATACAGTTATATTTATCTTAAAATAATTTTTATATTATATCACATAAGTAGGAGGTGCCGACAGGAAGTGGGGGAGCCAAGTGGGCGGGGACGAATTGGGAGGGGCCAAACGTGGAAGGAGTGGGTGTTGGACAGATCGACGCTAAGCCTACCTTATTTATAATGTGTCAATGATATTTTATTAATTCTAATTTGTAAAGTGGCAGGTGATCTAAATGACAAAATTTAAAATTCTCAGAAATCAAAGATCACTTGGATCGGTTACCTCTGCCACACTTTATTTATTTTAATGTCCTTTATTGAATTATCGTATTAAAAAAATAAAAAAATAAAACTTTTATATACCTACTTAATTATTGCTGGGTAGTTAAATCACAATTTTTTTTTTAGGTTATGAAATATTTGGAGTACCCAACCCTTTCTATGGCAACAAATCTACAAGATTATCGAGTATGACTTACAAAGATGAGGATTTACCATCCTTACCTGAGACAGTGCCTTCAATTTTTAACAGGCTTCTTAAAAATATGTTAAGGCGTGATCCCAGTGAACGTCTTGATCCAGATGTGACCGCAAACGTTTGTCAGTTATTTTTATGGGCCCCAAATTCATGGTTAGATGGAACTGAGAAATTTCCTTCATACCAGGAAATTCTGGAATGGCTTCTAAGCATTGCAGCCAAGATTTTGTGTGAAGGGGGAAGAAACCGAGATTTTTATAATCAGGCTAATAAAGAAAAACTTACATACTCTGAGTACCTGCTGATAACTACATTCTTGTGCCGAGTAAAGTTAGCCAATATCAAATTGGCTCTTGCATGGATTCGTGATGATGGTTATTAGGGTAGAGATTATTATTTGTTATTGTAAATAGTACTTAAGATATTTTGTGATTTGGAGGTTTTAAATTGTGTTATTAAATGTATATTTTGAAATTTTAAATAAATTATACTCTTTAAAAAAAACAACATGAATTTTTTTCTTGATACAAAACAAATTATGTATTAGTTATTATCGATGGTTATTAATTGAGTCTGAAAAACCTAGGTCAATAGCATTTAAGATAGTTTCGTTTAATAAAAATTATTCAGCAATAATAAAGTTCAAAGGAATCATGGCTTTAATCACTTTTTAAATTAAAAATCAAACTTTGTGCCTTATCAAGGTTGGTTTATATTTATAAGGTTGCGACATATCCTCAACATTTAGGCGGTTCGAGGTCGGGGACACAAGTAAGGGCACTCCACGGAGAAAAGTTGGCAAGACTGGGTAAAATCAAAGCTGATGATCAATCCAGTGGCGTCTAGAATTTGCGCATTTCATTTTGCATTGTTTTGAAAGTAATAATTGTTGAAAGATGTAATTCCAAATGTTTTTATTTAAAGTAAAAGAATTTACAACTAAATAATAATTAAAAACTGTTGTATAAGCGGTTGTTCTACTAATACAATAAACTGTATATCTCCGGCACTGAACAACATGGCCGAAAAATAGAAGATGTGACGTCATAACACGTCAAAGCAATATGGCCGAATGTCGTGACCTTATATAGACCGACTTTGGTGCCTTATCGCCAAGAAAATTAAGGATTTTTGTTTTTAGTATAAAAATACTAAAAACCATTTTTGAAAGTTCAAGGTCATTTATTTCTATTCCTAAAAAATAACTAACCTCAATCTTATGCTAAGCAACATTTTTTTGGTGATTTCCTTTTAACTAAAATTTGATTATTTTTATGTATTTTTACTTTTTAAGTGTTGTCAATCACATAAATACGTAAGCTTCATGCAGTAAAAGGTATGTTATAATATTATATTCTTAATTCTTATTGTGACTGATGAACATGTAGGTACACTTGTCACTGTATATTAAGTTTCCGCTTATAATAAAAAAATCTGTTACTCACTTTTGCTTTAAAAAACTGTTCTTTGCAGTAGGACACCCTTTAATTATAATTATGTTGAAACTTAATTGCTCATACATCACAAACCTTGGGATAATAATTTTTATATGAACTACCGAGTTCCAATGCTGTTAAGACCGCTACCGCTAATAGTGCCTGAGGTTCCTTTTGACCACCACAAATAATCATAATGCCATATATGAAAGCAGCGCTTTAACCCAATTTTGACATGTTTCAGGTGTCGGACTGGGCAAACGCATCCCTTTTTTGTCAAGCAAGTTTACCACAATATTTACATGCACTTTTAAACATTGTGCCAAAAATCGTTAGGGGGAACAGGCACAAAACCAGCCCAGTTCGACATCTGCAACATGTCAATTATGTGCCTTATGGTTTCGGGGGCTAGGGGCTTATCCCCCCAAGATGACGATTAGCCGTCCCCCCACCAGAAAATTTGAAATATTCTTCTCTATAATAAACAGGCTTTATTTATAACATACAAATGGAGTAACATACAAAAATAGTAAGAATAAAAGAGACAATTGGGGTGGAGGTACAGCCATTTATTTTAAAAATAAACTTAACTTTTCAAATGTTTTTGCGGTAAAAGTGCCGAATAGGGTTTTCTGCCGTTTTCATGATTTTATAAAAATAAATGATACTCACTGATTTTAGACCCTTTTCTTAATAAAACACCAGTGGCGCTAATCCAAATTATCCAGTTTTTAATTAATTATAACTTAACAAACTTCCAGGACCGGGATGTGAATAGGGATTCTGGGCAGGGTAAAATAAGTAAAATGAGTTAATATTCGTCAAAATCACTTCCGAAATTAAGTAAAAATCTTTTTTTTATGAATATTTTTGTTCAAAATGGAGAAATGTAACAGAAAATTAAAATGTATGTTTTATAACCTCAAACTAGCAAACAAGGTTAAAGAAACGTCATTTATTGCCGATGTTGCCAAATGTTCAAATTAAAAGTGACAAACTTTCGAAAAATCTAATTTTTTTTTTTACAAAAATACAAAACATTTTGTAACAGCGCCATTATATTATGACGAAGAACAAATAGAAGATAACGTGTAAGCCAAAATTTTTTAAAAATAATAAAAACAACAGAAAACCCTATACGGCATAATTACCGTTTTTGCTAATACTGTACCAATTGATAGGCATTGTGAATTTTGTCTGTCAGAGCTGAAACTTAATAAAAATTGCTACATATTTGTGGCTCTCTACAGATCTCCATTAGGGGATATTGATTTATTATTTGAAAAAGTTTCGGAATTGATGGATGAAATTTATGGTGCAAATAAATTTTTAATAGTCGGTGGTGATTTTAACCTTAACTTTGCTGTAGAAACGGACACTACCTTTTCTCTATTGCAACTATTTTCTAGCTATGGGCTTACGCCTCATGTTGAAGGGATGACTAGGGTTACGGCTGCCTCTAGTTCACAAATTGATAATATTTTTAGCAATGTCCTAAACATAGATTTTCTTAGCTGTGACATACTGATCACTAATATTTCTGATCACTATGGCCAAATATTAAATTTTAAAATCCCTAAACAGGAAACCAAACCACAGTACATAAAAAAACGATTCTTTACTCAACAAAATATAACAAATTTTCTTAATCATTTGAGAACTGAAACCTGGATTCCTGTTTGGGAAGCTGAAGATGTCAATGAAAAATACAATACTTTTTCAACATATTCTTCTACTATTTTGACATATCTTTTCCTATTTCCTCCTCACGTATAAAAAATAATTGCCAAAATTGGGTAAATACTGAAATTAAGATGTATTCTTCATATATTAAAGATCTGTATGCTTGGTATAAAGAAACAAACAGCCAAATCATCTATAATCAATATAAAACTGAGAGAAAGCAGTATAGGCAATTTATTTCAAATTACAAAAAGGGTATCAATGATAATAAAATTACAAATTCTAATAATAAAGTCAAAACAGCTTGGAATATCTTTAATTCGGAGTCGAACAAAACTAAATCATACTCTGATATCTCCCTACGTTTGGAGACTGATGAGCTTGTAGAGGACCCCCAAATCATTGCAGAACTATTTAGTGAACAATTTAATTTACCCATGCCTGCTCGCATTAACACACCATTGGAACCCTCAGGTAACTATCCAACTTTGTTTCTTACACCTGTTGATGTATCAGAGGCTTTCCGAATTATTATGAACCTCCCAAATAAATTCTCTGCTGGACTTCGACGAGATTCCAGTTCGAATTCTCAAATTTGCAGGTGAATCGGTTTGTGAACCATTCGCACACATGATTAATGAGTCTTTTACTTCGGGAGTCTTTCCTACTGAGCTTAAGAAGGCAAAAGTAGTCCCAATCTTCAAAAACGGTGATCGTAAGCTTGCAAAAAACTACAGGCAAGTGTCAGTGTTGCCATCGGGTTCTAAGGTATTCGAGAGAGCAATATACACAAGAATAATGGACTTTTGCACCTACACAAGATTCTGAAAGATACCCACCATGGATTTGTACCAAACAGCTCTACACAACATGCCATTTTTAAGACTATTTGTTACCTAACAGGAAAAGTGGATAATAATGACAAGGTTGCTGGTCTATATTTTGATCTATCAATAAGCATTTGACACTATTAACCATCAGTTATTGATAGATAAACTGGAGGGTTATGGACTGAGGGGTGCTTGTGCTTTATTGCTGAAATCGTACTTAACAGAAAGAAAGCAGTCTGTATGTGCTCTCAAGTAATGGGAAGCAGCAGTGGTTCTCAGGGACTACTGAGTTGAAGCAGGGTGTTCCTCAGGGTGCTCAATACTGGGTCCACTTTACTTCTGCTTTATGCGAACAGCCTCTCGGAGGGGCTTACCTCGGGTCATGTGTGTCAGTAGGCTGATGATACATCGGTTATATATGGCTAGTGGGTGTTTGGGGACCACTCTCTCGGGGGTGTTCGGGTGCAGCAGAGCAAATGCGAGCTTGGTGCCAAAACAACTACCTAAAATTAAAGCTGATAAGACTGGACTTATTACATTTGAAAAATCTTAGCGAAGCCACTCTCTTTACGCTAAGATGAATGGTAAATCCATCCCAGTAGTCAACAACATAAATTTCTAGGAGTTATAATAGACTCAAACCTAAGTTGGAAAGATCATATTCACTCACTGCAGTCTAAACTGAACAGTACATGTGCATTGTTGCGAAGATTGAGAGATGCACTTTTTGTAGACAGTATACGCAGTTTCTATTTTGCTTGTGTTCAGTCTCTTATAAGTTATGGGATTCTGTTTGGGGATCTTCTACTCAGCAATGCATAATTCCAAATTTGTTTAAATCCTTTGGTTTGTGAATTTTGCTTCTGGATCACTAGAGATTTAAGTAACATTTTTTAAATTTTCTCTTTATATTCTGTTTCGTGTACACTTTCTCCAATTATTTCTGTTTCTTTTTAACATGCTTTTATTAGCTTTTGTTGTATCTATCTATCTATCTATCTATCTATCTATGTAACGGAATCTTTGAGCCTAATTTTTACCAACTTCCAGCTATTCGATTTCTTTGAAACTTTGCACACGTATCAAGGACCCATGACAATGCAATAATCTGCAAACAGTATCCCGTTATCCTGATTAGGATCGCCAGGATAAATAAATTACTTTATAGATTTTCTGTAGGAGAGTAACCGAGAAAGAGCTAGTGCGCGATCTGCGCATGCATGCAGTTTCGGACGTACTCTCAGCATAAGGCTGACAGAAACTTATTCGGAGTAGTTGCGTTCTGAAACCCCATGCAACAGTGAAGCTTTAAATGAAATGATTAGATTACGAAATAGTTCGTGAAACATTTCAATATCACATAACCGCAGAAAACTAATTGATATATCGAACTAAAAATGAAAAATAAATAATAGTTTAAAAAAACTAAAAAAACACGCTTTTATATGCAACCGAACTAAAAATTAGAAAATAATTTTTCATTACAAAGAGTTTGTCACTTCAGAATAAAAGCGTGGGGTGCTATATTGCTTTGTATTTCAAAAAAAAAATTATTATAACATTTAATATATTAAGCATCCCACACTTTTATTCTGAAGTGACAAACTCTTTGTAATAAAAAAATATTTTCTAATTTTTAGTTCGGTTGCATGTAAAAGGGTGTTTTTTAGTTTTTTTAAACTATTATTTATCCTATATAACTAGGATTTATTCACAATATTTGATTTTCACCTCTTGAAACCCCGTTTTCTCTGTATTTTATACCTTTTATCAAATAAATTGTGAAAGTTTACTTTGAAAATGCTGCAACCATGTATACACTGTGCCATCATTGCCTGCTTCAAATGAAAACGATTGAAAGTGAAGCTATGCAATTTAAAGCTTCCGGCAAACAGCGGGCGCGACGTGAGAGCAACGAGACATCAGCGCGTCAATGTCACATGAAAACACGTCTGTGACACGCCAGGCGGGACGGCGACGTGACGCTAGACAAGGATTTAATGTAGTAAAACGCATCGATGCCGCGCTGCTGTCCCGTCGAGCCAACTGTTTGCCGGAAGCTTAATGCAAAAATAATGAGAAACGCGCCGTTTACATATTCGTACTTGTGTCTCGACTCGCCTCTCGCCTCGTCCATCGCGCGAAAGTGAAAATTTGGCTTTACAACATTAAAGCTGAATTTATAGATTGAAGGTTTTGTTACCGATCGCCGTTTGGTTTTGTTTTCTGATATGGTATATGAAAACGGTAAACGGAAACTATAAATTGACAAATGCAAAGTTGTTGTTTCATCTTCTAACTGAAAACGTCAAACGGCAAACGAAAACAGAAACGTCAATCTATAAATCCAGCTTGAAACAATTCAGAATTTCACTCTGTATGCAGAATGCCATTTAGTTATTAAGAAATGTGAAGTAGATTGCAAAAGTTTCAAGTCAGACCACGGTATTTGAGAAATGATCCGTGTTCCGGCGACCTTAAGGTCCACCATTTTCATCCGTGCTTGGTCGACCCCTCTCTTCACCCCCTTTGTTTATAGGGTTGACGACGCAATGTAAATTATAAATAAATCAACATCTTTGTCGTTGGTGTCAAGCCTCGTTCGTGAAAACAGACGTATTTTCAAACTACATTCAACATTTCAAAAATAATATTAAATAAAAAAAAATGTTTTAGAAGAACAACCAAAACTTGCATTTTATACCCTAAATTCTGAACACCCTGTAAAGAAATTGAGCACAAAAATAACTGTTAAGTATATATTTTTTAAACCATAATTTTTTGTTGTTTGTTTGATCTTTATACCATTGAAATTAAAATTATTTAATTATACAATAATAAAAGCCCATATGATTCTTACAAAATTAAACATTTTCAAGAAACAATGTACAATCTGCTCTTCTAGAGTACTGTTGTAATTATCAAATTTCTTTTTTTTACTGTTTCAGTTTTTAATTAAGTTGTACGAAAACTCACCATGGGAATAGTCACTGAGAGAGAAAACGTAGATGATCAAAATTCGACCAGAAGAATTTATAAATGTGACAAAGATGGCTGCTCAAAATCATTTCCAAAACCCTCAGCGTTAAAGAGGCACCTAGAAGCCCACTTAAAAGGTACTGTCCAACGTAATAAGGAAGAGTTAGCAAGTAAAAAGATCCACAAGTGCAATGTAATAGGTTGCACTGAAGCATTTACCAGAAACTGGGCACTTACGCGCCATTTACAAAAAGTACACAACCCAGGAAAACAGAAAAGAAAAGAAACACGAATGGAGAGTCACATTCAAGAAAGAGATACTTCAAGTCAATTAACTTGTGATGTGGAAAAATATGATCAAAATCAACAGGAAGACAAGGATCAACAGATTGAGACAAACAATAATACTGAAACGAAAGTTGTTAAACAAGTTGGTCTTAAGAAGAAACGTGACACTAAAAACACAAATGTGATGAGCCAGGCTGTGGAGCAGTATTTTACAGACCTTATCGTCTACAAAATCATAAAGCTAGTTCCCATGCCGGCATCAAACCGTTTGTATGCGATTATGAAGATTGTGACAAAAAATACACAAATGAATCACACTTAAAAAGACATATAGTTAAAAGTCACTGTTCAGAAACCGACATTAACAAAGAGGTGATTTGTGGAGTTGAAGGTTGTGGCAGAGCTTTTGCTAACAAGTATTCTCTTATAAAACATTTAGCTGTAATTCATACAGAGTTTCCATTTCCATGTACAAAGTGTGATGCGAAATTTAAACGAAAAAGTTATCTACACGCGCATCAGTTAGAAGCGCATGGATATGAAGCTCCATATAAGTGCGCTGAATGTCCCAAAACGTTTATACACTATCACTTATATAATAAGCATTTAGGAAATCATAAAACATATGAGTGTGATTGTAAAGAGACATTTGATAGGTGGTCAAAACTGTTGAAACATAGAAGAACTGAATGTACCTGTCCGAAAAAGGAACACAAATGCGGAATTTGTGACAAAACATTTGCTTTTAGGCAGAATTTAACACAGCATGTGTTGAAGGTGCATCTTTCAGACACTCAGCTCGACTTGTTTAGGTGTCCTTATTTAGATTGCAAACGATCTTACAAATACAAAGACAACCTTAATTACCATATAAAATCATTTCATGAAAAAATTCAAGGTGAAACCTTTAAGTGTACTCAAGAAAATTGCGATATGGTGTTGAAATCCAAGAAGAATTTAAAACAACATTTAAGATGGCACAGTGGTCTAGCAGCTAAAGTAAGAAAACCGAGAAAGCCCAGAAAAGATAAAGGAATTTCTAAGTTGTCTATGGCTGTCAAACTGAGTGGAATAAGCGTCAGTGCTGAAGAGAAGCATAAAAATTTAAAAAGAAAAGCAATTATTGATGATGATGACGATATTGAGAATATAAAAGTTCTAAAGAAAATATATAGCACGAAATCTTCAAGCAGTAATAGTAATGAGGATGAACATAATGAAAAGCTTGATTATAGACAAGACAAAAGTGATAAGAAAGCTAAAGAGTGCACAATAGTATCATATTCAGAAAAAACTCAAGAAGTAGAATCAGATATTGATGTAGATTTGGAATGCTCCAGAAATATCAAAATTGAAACAAGTGACGTTTCTAGAATATCTACTGATGAGTGTAATTTTGATAAAAATATAAATACCAATGTTCGTGTAGTTAGTACAGATATACACTCAGTATCTCAGCAAATGTCTTCTAATATTGTTAAAGTTTTGGATACCAAGATTGATGTCAGTGAGAAGGGAATTAATAATAACCAAATTAGTTATGAAGATAGTACAATTGTAATTGATTTTCCTGAATTTGAAGGAAATACTGGTAGTACTAATAATATAAAAATGGGGATGAATGATCACTCAGGGACTGATGTGGAGGTTAGCAATTTAAATAGTTGTTTGTTAGATGGGCTAATCAGAAAAAAAAATGGTTGATATAATGATAAATATTTTCCTACTGTAATAAATTTTTAATATACAGTGTATTTCCCTAATTTCCACAGTTTTTTTTTTTTTTTTGAAGATATTAATTTAAATGGGTGACACTTCAGAAAATGTGCAATTGACAGAAGTTAATTTAAAGATCGCTGATGGGCGCCATCTTGAAAAAATTAAAGCATATTTTTAATGCTGATATAATATACGGGGTGCTTTAATAAACCATTAAAAAGATCTTTAAAAATTATCACATTAAATATATCTAACTAGTAGTTTCGGAAAATATGGTCATCCAAATTAGGTATTCAGGTAATTTTTAAAGTTCCGCCATTTTGTAGTATGTAAAGGTATTAAATTTATATTCAAGGATTATAAAGAAGTCGTTAGGAGTTTCAAAATGATGTGCCACAAGAACCACCTTTTCATTTACTTTTGTTTCCAAGATGGCGCCCAGCAGATAACTTTACATTTTCATCTGTCACTTTTACTTTAAAATACAGGGTGATTCAAAAATCGATCACGAAACTTAGGGGGTGATTCTACTTGACAAAATAAGGGTAAAGCTTCATATAATTTTTTTCAAAATGTCATTCGTTTTCGAGTTACAAGCCGTCAAAGTTCAATTTTTATTTTGGTTTTTTTCGTTTTTGCATTTATTTTTTAACCAAACCAGTTGATATTTGGCACTCAAATCGAGCTTTGCAGATTCTAAAATTTTAAGACAAAAGTACATACATACAGTAACTCAACCGACAAACTTTACGGGGCGATTCTACAACAGAAAATAAGAAAAAACTTCATATAAACATATGTCCTAAACATCTTAGTTTTTGAACTACGGTGTATTAAATATTTAAAAAAAAAAAAATAGTTTAGGACATACGTTTATATGAAGTTTTTTTATTTTTTGTTGTAGAATCGTTTGGTTATGTTTGTCGGTTGAGTTACTGGAGTATGTATGTAGGTAATTTGATTGAAATTGATAAAAACTTTGATGTCTATTAGTGCCTAAACGGGGAGGTTTATCGACTTTAATAAAGAGTACCTTATTTTTTAAGTTTTTAATTGTCTATAAAATGGCGCCCCCAGCTTTGCGATATGATGTAAATAAATTTTAAGTTTTAGGTAAACTGCCCTCTGGCGGTATTTAAAAAAAGGTCTAAAAAATAAATGCATTAAGGCGAAAAAAACAAAATAAAATTGAACTTTGACGGCTTGTAACTCGAAAACGAATGACATTTGAAAAAAAATTATATGAAGTTCTACCCTTATTTTATCAAGTAGAAACAACCCCTTAAGTTTCGTGATCGATTTTTGAATCATCCTGTATAGTACTTACGCGTCAGTTTTAATTTCTAAAGTTTCTTCTTATTAAATTAATTTGTTTAAAAATTAAAAGGATTAATTAAAAAATGTACTGTATAAACTGATAAATTTGTTTTGAAAAATAAGAAATGGTATCCAGTCTATATGATAAACTCTTTATTTTGCTAATAAAATTACTGTAATGCAATAAAAATAATAATTTTAAAAGTTTTTGTGTACCAAAATAAAAAAATATATATTGATAACTTTAAGCAATTGTTGAGGAGGGCAAATAATTTGATTTTTATTTAAAATTAAAAGGTTTAAAGTTTGAAATTGTATTGTGTATAAAAAAAAAACATATTTCTTTAAATTTTGGTCTCTAATTATTTTGCCTATTACCCATGTGGAATTTTTGATTTATCTACTTCTACTGAGCAGACAATACCAGTTTCGGACTGGGCCACCAAGCAGCCTTGTTAAGAACTTATTTAATAATTGGATTATTAAAAAATATACTTTAGACCGGAAGCCCTTGAACCTAAGTTTAGGGGTCGCAACCTTATCTAAATAAGTTTTTCCTAACTTATAATAATTATTGTTACGGACATTAAAAATATGAGTTCTTTCATCAGTTTCGAAGGTTTCCGAAAACGCCCGAATTATCCATTGAGAACTTTTATGCCATCCTGTAGTATGGAATTTTCGCTATATTTCTCCAAAAATCTAGATCATTCTTCACTTTTCCACCACACTATAAAAGGGCGACGGAAACCTCTAATTAAGCCGAATTTTTTATTGTCAACGGTTCAAAATCATTACATTTCTTCGGTAAATGATGACGTCATCAACGTCGCATGTTCAATCGTTTTTGAAAACAGGTCGGAGAACGCTGCAAAGAAATGAGATCCTCTAAAAAGAAACAGATATTAAGTAATCTGGCGGCTGTTGTAGTTGTGGATGTTACAAATACGAAAAAGATTATTCATAAAATAAATGAAGAAAAAAAAATTAAATAACTAAAAAATGAAGTAACTCGCGAGCTAGGCCAAGCAACAGGAAAAAGTGAGGTTAAAATTATCAGCTGATACATAGATTTAAAAACATCGTTTTTTTCATACATTTTTAACGACGTCATTTTTAAATACGCTTTAAAGCATCTAACCAGAACCGTTGAAAATAAAAAATTTGCATTTGATTAGTATAGATTTGACTTTTGTGTTGTGAACTTGACATGACGAGACATTGACAAGTAAAGATTTTGTCGTTGTTGTAACCATAATTACGTGTCATTGTTAATAAAAGGTATAAAAACGAAGGTACGTGTTTTTATACGAGGTGATTCGGAACATTATTTTATATTAAATACTTTATTATTAATTTATTTCTTTTAAAGTAATTTTGA
This sequence comes from Listronotus bonariensis, assembly GCA_014170235.1. Classification (NCBI taxonomy): domain Eukaryota; kingdom Metazoa; phylum Arthropoda; class Insecta; order Coleoptera; family Curculionidae; genus Listronotus; species Listronotus bonariensis. Next base: position 37,294 of record JACEGR010003280.1, read on the forward strand.
TTTTTATGTTATTGGAAGGGCAGAATAGTCTTTCGCCAAATTCGTAAAAAAGAAAGTTAATATTTAAAGCTTGATTATGTTTATTTCACTTTGAATATTCGTAGTTCTTTGGTGGTGCTCGAGATGGTGTAAACAAAACTTTTTGTGCTGAGTGTTTATTTCATTAAAAAAATTTAATTTTAAGTCTAGGTACTAAATATTTTTCTACCTGGGGCCTTCACTTTAGCCTGGTGGGACAGCTGGTCCTCAGTCCGACACTGGTCAATGCTTTAAAGATACCACAGGGTTCCTAACTATCGCTGATTTATTATATAATAATTCTTGGATTTTTAATTTCTTTGTAGGTTGCTAAGAGCGATCAAATAAATTTAGAAAAAACCTGAAGATAAAGTAAATCAAACTAGACTAGTATATAAGCGAAGAAAAGTGACACTCAGGAAGCTTACTAACATGGCACATAAACCAAAGACACAAGAAAGGCATACAAACGATGATAAGGTTATTAAAAAGAAATGTAATCGTAAAACACCTCGAAAATGTGACAAACCATTTTGTAAAGCTGTATTTCTTAGATCTGATCTTAAAAAGCACAAACGAACTTTTCATAGAGGCAAACTACAATTTAAATGTGGTATTAAAGGTTGTAACGACAGCTTTACTTATCAATTACAATTGGCAAAGCACATGAGTACCAGCCATAACAAAAAATTTGATATTAAATGTACCAATAAAAAAGTATTTAAATGTGAAGAACCATTCTGTGATGCGGCATTTAACAGACCCTACAAACTACAAAATCATAAACAGACTCGTCATAGTGGTAAGCTACCATTTAAATGTAGTCATGCTGGTTGTAATAATTCTTATAAGTATCACAAACAACTGGATAGTCACAGAATTAGGATGCACAATGAAAATATAGATGGTCTTGAAATGCATACTACTAGAGTCAAGAAGTATGGTTTATTTAAGAGTCAAGAAGTTGAAGCTAGTAAAAATCTAGAAGAAGTTGGTATATCTGAGGTTCATCAAGAACAGAACTGCAAAGAAACAGGCTGTGAGGTTGCATGTAACACACGGCGTGATCTACATCATAAGCTTAAGCATAAGATCAAGAGTCATTGTGAAAAAATAGATACAGAAAAACAGATAATTATTAATCTGGAAAGGTGCGACCTTATTCAAGAGGAAGAAGTGGGTAAACAGGTTGATAAAATTAAGAACCACATTGAGAAAACAGATACAACAAAACAGTTAGTTATTAAATTGCAAAGGTGTTATCAAAATCAAAAAGAAATAGTGGTTGGTTCTGATCCCGTTGATAAAATCAAGAGCTACGCCGAAAATATAGATACAACAGAGCAGTTTAGTTATTAACCTGCAAAGGTGCGACCAAAATCAAGAAGAAAAAGGGGTTAAGCAGGATGGTAACATAAAGAAAATTGATTGTAACAAAATCCGCCTTTTTGACAAAACCGATGGTAATTTAAGGAAAAATGTACCAGCCACTAAGACTGATCGGTTTGGATGTCCTTACAGTTGCAAATATTCATGCCAATATAAAAATATCCGTGGAAACCAAAGAAAGTCATTTAATAAAAATAAGTGGAATGGTATTGGATTTAAGTATACAACAAAAAATTGTAAAAAGATGGTAAACAATCATGTTGAACAACATTTGAGTGGGCAAATTAATTTAAAAACTATGATGAGTGAAGGTGATGACAGTTCTATAGTGAACTTAAGTAGCTTTACAAGAAAAAGCGATCGTGATGACTTAAAGAAAAGGAATAATAATGATAGTGAAAAGACTCCTAAAAATATTAGGAGTTCTAAGAATATTTTCAAAAATTCGGATAATGGTAATAAGAACAAGACAGACATTAATGTTAAATCATGCTCTAAACGTAATATTCCAGAAGAAAACCAGGATGCAGTAACGGATGAATTATTTCTCGCGTCTAATAGTAGTAAAAATTTAAACGACGTTTTTAAAAACAGAAATAACTGTTATATTTCTTTGGTTAATATGGAGAGGAACCTAAAAACTGCACCAATTAAGCGACAGAACAATGTTGAAGTTTTAGCTACTGGTCTTAGACAATTTGATGTTAATAAATTCAACAATAATCATGGTGTTCTTGATGTTAGCATGGATGTAGACTCAAAAGTACAACATAATGACCTTCATAAGATCAATAATAATAACATTAGAGAATCAAGACAAGAATTCGAAGAAGAGTCTGCTAACGATATTGATATTTTAGATATAAATATGACCCGTGACGTAACCAGATCTGTTACAGAAAGCCCCGTGACTGATAAAGTGGAAGCTTATGATATTGATAGTAGATATTTAGATTCAGAAAAACTTAAAAAAGACTTAATACGATGTTAAAAGATATTGTCTTTGTAATGAACCGTTTGTAAAAAATGAAAATCAGTTTTGTTTTAAAGACAACGTTTTTTAATTATGTTCGATTTTTTTAATGAATTGTTATAAAAAATTAATAGATTTGTTTAAAAGTAGTTTGGGCTTTTATTGTATATGGCAGAGCAATACCTTAAAATAATAAAAATAATTTGATTTTGAGAATTGAATGGTAAAACTATTAATATATGATCAGGCGCGGCGGGTTTTAATTTTTCATATGGGTGCCGGTGCCAAGTGACAAAAATTTTTGAATGGCAAAAAGGTCATTACCTCCACCTTCTTTTTCGTCATAAAAACTTGCAGAAGAATAAGCAAAATTAGTATTCTATTCTTACCAAATAAAAAGTTGAAGAGCAAAAAAAGTTATATGTTAAAATGTCCATTATCATATGGGTGCTTAGCACCCATATACAGAATCAGCTAATAACATAACACACAGGCAATGTAAAGAAAAGAGATAATCTAACGTGAATACCTGCATGTAAACACATCTGATTGGATTAGTCGCATACATCCTTTTTTGTTGTTTTATTCGACGATATCCCAATACCTACCGGCTTAACCAGTATTTTACCTCTTTGGGTGCATTGGCCCCCGTGCACCCACGTACTCGCCGCCACTGTATATGATATTTTGCATACGGTTCATTTCAGTTCTAAATATTATTCTTTTACCATCTGTATCTTTAAAATGTGACAGTTTCCGAAATATACAGGATGTCCAATGCTAGTAACATCACCGACAAACTATAAGAGGCGATTATATGATGAAAAAATAAATAAATGTCCTAAACGTCTTACTTTTTAAATACCAAAGTGTTGTAATTTTAAGGAAATAACCTTTTTTTATAGTGACATACCAATTTATACAGGGTGTCTCTAAAAGGTGCGGAAAAAAAATAAGATTCCTGAGGCTAAAATATGACAATCTAACCCAACTTACCTTAGTCCAAAAGTGGATAATTTCGGACATACAGGGTGTCAAAAAATTATTCTGGTTTTAGTTTTGTATCAATAATTCTGGTAATAATAGGTGTATTGTCACAATATTTGGCTGGAAGGGGTTTTGGAAGATGAGAAATAAGAATCTGCTATCAATTTGATTGTTAACTTTAGGGGGCACCACCTGCGGTACCTTGAACAAATTAAAAACCAAATAACTTTTTTGAACCACTCTGTATGTAACTTTTAAATAAATATTATTATTCTTTAACATATTTTACATAATAAAGGTATTCTTGATTAAAGTTGATTTAGGCAACCGTTTTTGAGATATCACTTCCTGTACGGCCAGGTCTATGCTATACCGAGCGTTTTGGAATTAGATACTTAATTTTTACAGACTGAATCCTTAGGTGATTTTAAAGAAGAAAAGTTTTAATAACCCTATTTTTAAGATACAGGGTGGTAAAAACAAAAGCTTTGTTACCACTGTGTATCTCAAAAGTTAGGTCATTTAGGACATAGGTTTTTATGAACATTTCTTCTTAAAATCACATATGGATTTATACTTTAAAAGATTAGCATTTAATTTCAGAAACACCCTGTATAGCTTAAATCTCGCCATACGAATGTCATTTTTAAAAATCCAGATATTTTAGAAACGGTTGCTTAAATCAACAATTAACAAGTATACCTTTTTATGTAAAATATGTTAAAGAAGAAGTTACACACCGAGTAGTTTAAAAAAGTTATTTTGTTTCTAATTTGTGCAAGATACAGCAGGTGACACCCTCTAATGGTAACAATAAAATTGATAACAGATTCTTATTTCTCACCTTCTAAAACCCTTTTGGCCGAATATTGACACAGCAGACCTATTTTTAACAAAATTATTTAAAAAAAACTAAAACCGGAATAAATTTTTGACACCCTGTATTTCCAAAACAATTTAGCCCAAGCCTGAAACGCACTTGCATTCAAACAAATGTAAAATAAAGCTTTTGTTACACATGATTCAGATGTACCTGTCAGTTTAGCGTCAGTTTTAGCAAAGGGTGGTGTGAGATCAACTTGAACACAAGCATAATTCAGCGAAAAGATTTTTTATTTTTGTCAATGTATTCATTACTTTTAACTTTCCAAAAGCATGGATAACCTTGGTACATATCTATAAAACCACGCAATACATCTTTCTGGCGCCAAAGAACCATTTTGTTAACGCAAAACCAACAATATAACCCCGTAAACGACGTTTCTAAACTAAAACGTTAACCGACGGGTCCTGCACATGCACAAGTTTGCACGACGCGCGCCACGAAAAATCAAACTCTGGCATCGAGTCGCATGCCAAGCCAGATGTGGCAGTATTTTAATACACACGGTCAAATTTGCGCGCTAGGATTGGTTTTTTGACAGATGTGACAGTTTTGCATGACCGTGTATACCCCCGGTTTTGGAATCTGTGGTTCTTTCTTTCGCACCTTTTAGAGGTAGCCTGTCTATTTTTGAGAAATTTGTCAAAAGTCCAAAAGTTGACCGTTTGGGAAATACAGGGTGTCAAAGTTTTAATTTTATTATAGCTATTTTAAAATATTTTCTTTAACATTAAATTTTTTACCAAATTTGGTATTGGGACGTTTTTAGGGTTGGGAATCGAAAGTTGCCCAATTTTTCCTATAAAATGTAGAGGGAGCCACCTGCAGTCCTTTGTTTTTTTAAATACCATACCTTATTGGTGCCTTGGTATAATATGACTGTAATAAAAATAAATCTATTCTCCTATAATTTTTGTCTAAAAATGGTATACCTGGTAAATATCGATACGAGCAACCGTTTATTCGACTTTATAACACATATTCGATTATTTCTGCCCATACCTACTTAGAATACATTTAAAATAAAACAAACCACGTTATTCTTGTATTTTTATTTAATATATTTGTAAAAATACTAACAATACATTAATATCATTAGTTTCAAAATGCATGTTATATATTTATACACATTTATGTACAGTAAATTATTCGTTGTTAAATTTGTAGCACACAAGTTAATCTTGGCATGGAACTTTTGATAATTTAAACAATAAATAATATTTTTAATTTTAATTGCATTGTAAAATTATATCTATAGAAAAAAATATTAACAATTTAAGCGACAAACTTAATTGTCGAATTATTATTTTATTTTTTGTGCGTGACAATTAACTGTAGTCTAAAATCCGAATAGAAAGCGACTTATACCCATCTGTTTACCGGATAAAAACTGTTTTGTAGATAACATAGTACTTAAACAAAGATATCTATTTAGGGTTGCCTAATAAATTATGGTTAGGGCTGTGATTATTTAAATTAATAAACTTTTAAATATTTGAGTTACCCTGTATAATGTCAATCTTAACTTTTATTCTAATATGAGGGTAATAATATATACGGTGTCCGACTATATTTTGACCCATTTTAATCCCGAATATCTTTAGAACAACTAAAGGTATTAAAGATGCGGTTTTCGCAGGAAATCTTAATTTTTTAAAGTTTTTTTCATGTCCTTGTTACATACATTTTGTGTTCTTTTAACATACTTTTTTTATTAACTAGCATTAGTATGTATTTAGAAAAATAGGAATTGCCATTATACAAGGTGTGTCAAAAATTGTGAGGTGTTTTTTTTTAATAAAAATTGCCTTGACCAAAAAACATTTTTTATTTGATAAACAGATGGATAAAGGTCGCCTCCTATTCGGATCTCGTACTATTGAAGGTCTAGATATATTTTTCGCATTGTATTGTTTATCCGTAGCACGGCACGCGGTGATTAGCGAAAAGTATTTATGAAAATTTGCTTATACCCTGAATAATAATAATAAAAAAGTAAATTTTCCCCACCTGAAAAAGTCAGCGGCCGCGTCTGCAGTATTATAAAGGAAAGACTATATCAAAGCATCACATACTTATTTTGTTTTATGTAACAAAAAAAAACCTAAAAAAATCACAGAAATATATCTAAACCTTCTTTTAGTCTTAAAAAATTACGTTATGCATCTCAAATTAATAATAGCTTTGTTCGCGAGTTCGATTCTGAACCGGTTCTGGGACTATTCGCGTGCGCAGTGAAAAAGCAGCGTTCGCGGTTAGTAAAATCTTGAATTTTTAATAATAGTTCTGTGTTCGCGGGTTGCAATGGAATCAGTTCGTTACCGGTTCGTAACCTGATTAGCAGTTCAGGGATTTTCGTTGGAAAAGTTCAATTCGGAATTTCATGCGCACTGCTTTCTGTTTTTGTGTTATAGAAATAAACCCTTGTATTACAGTTTACTTGTCTATGTCACTTTTTATTCGGGTTAATATACCTGAATATTTTTTTTATATTTTTGTGATTCTAAGCGTATATAAACAAAGTGATTTTTAATTGTATTCCGTATGAATGAATGTATGCAATAAAATAAATAAAGATTTAATTAAAAATATAGACAATATTACAAGTTTCTACCATTTCTTGTTGTTTGAATTTTATCTTTAGTTAAATACACATACTTATGTTAAAAACGAGAGGAGGCAGGGAATCCCTCGTCTTCCTCAGAGAGACCTCGAGTGGCTTTCGACAGTATCAATTTACCTTTTGTTTGAATTATTTTTTTTTATGTATTATCCAATTTAAGCATGAAAAATCCTAACCCAAAGGCTAGGTTAGAATACATCCTCAGCTGAATAGAAAATCATTCGCGGTAAATAAAAATTCCGAACTAATAAATAACTAGACATGCGCTTTAAAACAATTCTAAACCAGTTCGGTTCTGGTTTAGAATCAGTTCATTACTAGACCCGTGAACAAAGCTATTATAGGATTTAAAGTGTCCGGTTATCAGACTTGACACCTTAAGTACATCGTACGAGAAATTACACGATTTAGATCAAAAAACATTAACAATAACTATAACATTAATATGAATATTTACAAGAAATAATGAAAACATATTTATAAACATGAACAATTTTTAGATTAGGTATTAATATATCACTTGTTTTTAATTTAATATTGTCAGTCACCTTAGTTCTTACGATATAATACAGGAAGATATTAAAAATATTTGGCGAAAATAATATGGGTAGAACTATACAAAATGTCGGTATACCGGGTTATGCATCGCCGGGCGGAACATAGGAAATCCCATGTAATTTTTAATGGGGTCAATTATTGGCTCCCCTAATTATTTTAGAGAAAAATTCTATGGAAGTTAATTGAAGAGCATGCAAATCTACGTCCATGGTAAAAACTTTAGATTTTTCGGTGAACCCGTTTGCTAGTTAGATGGTAATATATTTTTAAAAATTGTTACATTATTATCGCCTCATATTTAGGAACAACAATAAAAATACCAGTTAGCGGGACATAACGTTGTCATTTTGAAATTGAGTGCTTTATTATTATCAAAATCGTAGAGCGAAAAGACCGCTACCCGGAAAATCAACAGTCGAAAGGACTGGAATTTGAGACCAAAGGCACAGTGATAAATAACTGCAGATGTAAATAACTAGCAAACGGGTTAATCGAAAAATCTAAAGTTTTTACCATGGACGTAGATTTGCATGCTCTTCAATAAACTTCAATAGAATTTTTCTCTAAAATAATTAGGGGAGCCAATAATTAACCCCATTAAAAATTACATGGGATTTCCTATGTCCCGCCCGGCGATGCTTTACCCGGTAGATGGTTTTTATAAAAACATTTATTATAAGGGTGTTTCGGAAAAAGTAATTTAAAAAAACTTCGCGATTTAACATTATTTCCAAAATTTTATAATATTATAAACTAAATTGAATAAAAATATTTGTATACAGATAAGACTTGTCTGTATATTTGGTTTATCAGGCACACAGTAAGTACTGTGAGTGGAGCCAAGTACAGGCAGAGGGGGGGTCAGCTGCTCTCTCTTAGTTGAGTGTGGACACTTAATAATTATTATTTACTTGTAGATATTAAATTTTTACATAAGTTTAAGCGTTTAATTTAAATTTTTAAGAAAATTTTTGAGCTATGATCAAAGGTATTACTTACCTGTCCCCCATGAATAAATATTTGGTTAAGCCCTTCAGTGAGTACCATAGAACAAATTCTATACCTATTTTTCTTTAAATTACTGTTTCTAGACACCCCATTAACAAGTTATGAAATAACATAAGGCTTATTTTTAAGTACATTTTCTTAAAGCTGTACCTTGAGAAATAGGTATATTATCAAAAATTCCATAGAAACAATTTTATAGACTATATAAATATATTTAAAACAACAGTAATAGTGTCAAAATATTTAAATGAGGTAGAAACAAAATTTATATTTACTGAGTTGTCATAAAGTTGACTACATATGGGAAAACTTCAAAATGAAAGTGCCTAAAAATGTGACTATATTTCTTGAAATTAAAACTATAAAAATATACCAAAAATAATATTTTACCTTAAATTTTACAAATTTTTAAATAAGGATAAAACTTATAAACATCTGGTACCAATCTTTTCCTTTTCTTTTTAAAATTAAATTACATTTTATCTTATTACATATAAAACTGTTTGGCGATCACTATACAGGGTGTTCCACCGGGAACTGCTGCGAACGATTTCTCAAAAAATAGGCCTTGAAAATTTTTGAAAATTTTGAAATTTTATGAAGTTAGTGGGAATATACGGCTAAAATATTTTGACAGTTCTACCACCTCTGATTATACCGGAAGTTAACATCAACTTCCATATTTTAAATGGAACACCCTATATATTATTTATTTTTTTAGATTCTGCATAATTTTCTAAACATATTTTATGTATAGTGTTCTATACTTAAGTTTAACCGTTTTTGATTAATTTTAAATTTTATGTCAAAAATTACATTTGTAAGCTATTATGTAATCATCAATTTTTTATAAACAAAAACCTGTAATATTTTAAAAACTATAAATTTTTGGAATAGACATCCTTAAGTAAACTTTCCCTTATTTTTATTTCTTAATAGTATAAGGTAATAAAAGATAGAGGTCTTTATTTGAAAAAATAACTTTTAAGGTTTTTGCCGATATAATTTTTAATGATTATTTTTTACTACTGTTATTTTGAAATTATTAAAATATCCATACGGTCTATTTAAATAGTTCTTTCTTTCCAAGAAATCCTAACCCAATTCATATTAAAGGCTTTTGTTTAGAAAAAATTGATGATTATGTAATGGCTTGCAAAGGTCATTTTTGACATAGAATTTTAAATAAGTTAAAAACGGTTAAACTTAGGTATAAAACACTAAATATAAAATATGGTAAGAATTTTACGCAGAATTAAAAAAAAATTAATAATATGTGTTCCATTTAAAATACAAAGGTGATGTTTAACTTCTGGTATAATCAGAAGTAGTAGAACTGTCAAAATATTTTAGTTGTATGTCCTCCACTGACTTTATAATACCCAATTTTCAAAAATTTCTAAAGTCTACCATTCAAGAAATCGATCGCAGCAGTTCCTGGTGCGACACCCTGTATATTTTGCATGATTTTATTCTATTTTGTTTCTACCTCTTTTACAGAGAGACTAACATAAAGAAAATCTTCACACACTTAAACAGCATAGCAGACTTAAAAGTTGATAAGAGCACTTCGATGATATAGATAGTCCAGACAAATCTCTACTCTTTCATTTGCAAATGGTGCGCGCAGCGCCACTTACTAAAATTTTTGCCTGGACTATGATGATTTATTAAGAGTATATAATTCATTTAGGGTCTATTTATCCATCGTCCAGTTAAGGCTTTAGATAAGTTATCCTTCAAAGAGAACTTAAACAGGTTATAATTAGATTAATTAGTAATAGGTACTAGATTCAGTCGGGGGCAATAAATTAAAAGTATAGATTGTTAAAAAAACAAACACTTATCTTTATAGATAAACTTTATACACGGTTGTCCATGACTGTAGTCAAAATTAAGAATATTTTCTTAAAATATTCTAAAGCAAATGTTTACATAAAGCTAATGGACTTGTTAAGCAGTCAAATAGTTGCACTAAATGTTTTTAGGTGTATAGGTTATGTTTTATACTACAGGGTATAACACAAGTGTTCTGAAGTTAAGTGTGCCAACCAACAATAACAATACTATCAAATTATTTTTCAATTAATTTTTTTAAATGTTTTATCTGTGTCATTTTTTTTTAATTTTGCTGGTTCTAAGGTGTATGGCTTTTTATTTACCTAATAATCTCACCTTTAACTAGCATAGTTATCTGAACCTTATCTAAATGATAGATAAACCACCCATTAAAAATTATGAATAAAATTTGTACAATAGGCTAACGCAGATTGGGTTCTTTGTTAAAATTTGCAATAAATTCGTTTTTTTTTGAATGAAAAATAAATAAAGATGATGGGATTATGGTGTATGTATAAAAAGCAAGGCGTTTGCAAACCAGTAGATTTTTTGGCGTGGAAGAGCACCTGAAACTAAAGATAAAAAATATATTACTTTTTAAAATTTGTTCAATCATATTAAAAACATTTTATAATTAATAAACTAGATTATTATTTTTATTCTATTAGCGATCCAACTTATAAGTTAAGTCTTTGCAACTCCAGGTGTTGTCCAGTGTCATCTAACTTTAACTAAAGTTTCGACACTTTTCTTTTATTTTTGCGCGATTCTTATTGTTTACAGTTACTTGAAGATTGTATTTAATAAAATTATGATAATAACTCTTTTCTTTCTTTATAAATTTTCGTGTAATCATCTGTTACGACTTTCGACGTGTGTTATTAGAATAACAGTGTGTAGAGTATTTGCATCCTTTGAAATACATTTTACAAGAGAACCTTTTTAAACAAATTATTACATTACAAATGTCGAAGATGACTAATTTCACACAAGTGGGAATATTGTTATACGAGGCAACAGCCGAGTGCGACAAACCCACGAGTGGGTTATGTTCACACAAGTAAAGTAAAGATGGGTCCATATTTAATTCATTCTGAAAGCGATGCCGCCAAGTACACAAAAAATGATAAAGTAAAGAAACCCTTTTGTAAACAATTATTTATTGCAGTAAAAAATATTTAACCCGACGAGTTTCTAGTACCACCCCACGTGCCACCGGTTTTATAGTAGGACAGAGGCGAAAAAAGAACATGTTTTGTAAGTAGGTGATACATGTTTTAGCAATGTATTTGTTATTATTTATCTAAAAATATGTGATTTTTGGGTTTATTTCAAGAAGCAAACTTCATATGAAGGTATGTCCTAAACGTCTTAATTTTTGAGATACAGAGTGTTAAAATATCCAAAAAAATATATATTTTTTTAAATATCCTAACTATTCTTTACCCAATTTTGTTTTAATTTGACAGTATTAATAATGACATTAAGGGGATAATTTATCACTAACTTAATTAAATTTAGTAAGTCCAGTGGCGTCTCGAGGGGCAACTGAAGGAATATTTCCAACAAACAAACCGTACGCCACTGACTGTGTAAATGTGTGTAAAAATTATGTGCTTTCTTAAGAATAAGCAAATAAAAATACTGCTTTTATGTATCCTATTTTTTTGTATCTTGTTTTTGTTTAAGAGAAAAAAATCACTTAATTGCATATTTTTAGACCATAAAGAAGCATTGCAGGATCTTGTTCTTTTAGAAATAGGGTTTCTATAATTTTTAATTAATATTTACTTATTTAAATAGGGTTTATATCTAGAAGAAGTTTTTACTAAAAAAGTGTTTTTCAAAATTTTTTGGTTTTTTGAAAATTTTAACACCCTGTATCTCAAAAGTTAAGACGTTTAGGGCATGCCTTCATATAAAGTGTTCTTCTTAAAATAAAGCCCAAAAATCACCTTGCTAAAAAGTAAATGGGAATTTTAAAAATAATTTTTGTTTCAAGAAAAAGCAGTAGAATATCGTCTTTTGTTTTAAACTATTTAGTTCAAATCTTGCTTGAACGCCAGTAAAAAAAAGAGAAGATGAGGCTTTAAAATTAATACGGTGGTAAAATCTTTTGACGTTAAATTATTCCTTTGTGTTTGAAAATGTGGGTCAAAATGCAACATTTGGCTCTTCCATGTATAATACCTAGTCCTATAACACTTTTTGCAATCTCCATATTAAATAATAATCTTGATGGAAGGAGCTACAATTTACAACCAAAAGTTCATTAAAATCGGTCAAAAAACAAAAAGTTATTTATGATTAAATTCTAACAAAATTTGATTTGTCCGTTTTAGCTTAGTGACTTAAGGGTCCGATACTTCGGTTTTTGAGTAGAAGCAAATGCTTTATACAGTGAATAAATTATGTCAACATTAGTATATTTTTGAACAGACCCACCTCAAAAAGTCCTGCTGGCACCCCCACCCCCTCAAAGTTGGTTAAGGGATTGATATAGTTTTTTTCTAATATCTTCTAAACGGTAAATGATAAAAACTGATTTTAGTGTCGTTAGATAGAGTACAAAATTCTGCAAAATAGTAATAATTAAAATTGTATTTTTGTTTATTACGTAAGAATCTCCAATATAGAAAAAGTTGAGGGGAGCATCCACAAGGCATTTTTACAATATATCTTCCAAACCGTCTATCAATCAAAAAAAATATAAGACACAAAAAATTAAGGCCAAAGTTTTCCCTATCGAATGGTGTATAACATTATACTATTTTCTTTTAAATTAAAGCTACCAGTGGCGTACAAAAGTTGCACTTACACTGTATAGTAGGTAGTTAAAAATAGAAATTTTTAATGTCATACTTTTATTTTATTTTTTAGAATATTTTTACTTTAGTTAATTAATTGGTAATATTACCTTATTGCATATAATAGTAATATTAAAAATAATATTTTTGTTTTTTGGTAAGACCCTACAACAAAAAAAAAAGTCGAAAGGGAGTATCCATACGGCACTTTTTACCAAATATCTTTCAAACCATTAACAAAAAAAAAAACAACATAAACGACAAACCACAAAGTTATCATTTAGACTATTACTTTTAAAATAAAGCTACCAGTGGCCTACCAAATTAGTTCTACACCATGTAAAGTACCTAGAAATCGAAATATTTAATGTTATTCTATTAATTTTAAAAGATTATTTTTCACTTTAAATTTATTAATTAATAATTATACTTTACATTTTATTTACTTATTTCTTTGTTTTATAATTTGATTCATCATATTTTTAAATAAATAACAACAGTATTATAATAACTTTTATTATAAAGATAACAACAAATATGGCTTATACAGTATGTCCCAGGATAGGTGTTACAAGAGGACAAATTTAACAAAAATTTTGGAATATTTAATCGTCCTTTTGGGAAACTGGTCGGCATGGTCCAAAACTAATAAATACAAAATGTGATTTCAATTGGTAATATACAGGGCAAATTATAACTAAAAACATGAAAATGACCAAGGATAAAGTACCTTTTATTTTTTAAAAATAGGACAAAATTGTATAGGTAAATATTGTAGAGAACTAAATTTTATGTCAAAATTTAAAGTTAAACACGTAGGGTAAAAAAATATTTTTGTCAATTTTTTAACTCGCCCTGTTTAATACCAATTGAAGTAAAGTTTTGTATTTATTAGTTTTGGACCATGCGACCGGTCGCTCAAAATTTCTGTTTTAAAATTTAAAAATGTTTGTTCCATTTGTCCTCTCCTGGGACACACTGTATATAACATCAATAAAAAACAAACACATTATTACACAACCTGAAATACCTAATTACAATATTCCGCACACAAACATAACCTGGTACATTTTTATTTTTTTTTAAACATTTTTACAATTTGTGCCACATTTACATTTTAATAGTGTATCAGATATTTTTTCATTTTTAAAGTGGTCCACAGTGGTGTCCATTTAGTATTCTCTAAAATCCATCCCCATTCAGATGGACATGGAAGTTCAACCACTGGTTGGCAGAGATTACCCCAAACAAATCCTGCTTGGTAAATGCATTGATTAATGTGAAGTGCTAAAGCATTCATTGTTGGGGGTAAATTCTCAACCGTTCGGTTTTTGGGCAAAAGTTGCATTCGACAAATATCAATGTTGCTACTATCAGAATGTTTATCGTAAATGGTTACAACGAATTTTGAGATCACACTTAATTGCCGAGATGAGGGTTTTTTTGAATGCTGCAATAAATCAGTGAAAGTAGCTGTAACTTCAGGAAAAGATTCCCAAGCTTCCCAACACTTTTTTTCCTTTTCCATAAAAGAAGGACGTCGTATCGCAACCGGTTAGTGAATGAAAAAAGAAAGGTCTAGACTTTTTCATTGATTTTTTAGCAATTTCGATACACGAAATATGTCCTTACATTTTTACCAGTACCAAACTCAATCCACACGTCTTGATTTTGATTTTTGTACTGGTAATTTTGTTTTTCCGTGTAATATGATTATTTTTATTATTACTAGTATGCAGAATTAGAAATAATTATAAATTAATAAAACTAAAGTAAAGGATATTAAAAAAAATTAAAAGTATAACATTAAAAATTTACAATTTTAGGTACTATACTGGTGTAGTGCTACTTTTGTACGCCACTGGTAGCTTTTTTTTAAAAGATAATAGTATAATGTTATACTCCATTCGATAGGGAAAACTTTGGCCTTAATTTTTGTATTCTATATTTTTTTTATTTGGTGGATGGTTTGGAAGATATATCGTAAAAAGTGCCGTGTAGATGCTCCCCTCCAATATTTTTGTTGTTGTAGAATTTTACTAAATCAACAACAATACAATTTTTAGTGTTACTATAAGGTAATATTACCAATTAATATAACTAAAGTGAGAAATATTCTGAAAAAGAAATAAAATAAAAAGTATAACATTAGAAAATTTCTATCTTTAACTACCTACTACATGGTGTAGTGCTACTTTTGTACGCCACTGGTAGCTTTAATTTAAAAGAAAATAGTATAGTGTTATACACCATTCGATAGGGAAAACTTTGGCCTTAATTTTTTGTGTCTTATATTTTTTTGTTTGGTAGACGGTTTGGAAGATATATCGTAAAAAAATGCCTTGTGGATGCTCCCCTCCAACTTTTTCTATATTGAGATTCTTACGTAATAAACAAAAATGCAATTTTAATTATTACTATTTTGCAGAATTTTGTGCTCTATCTAACGACACTAAAATCAGGTTTTTTATCATTTACCGTTTAGAAGATATTAGAAAAAACTATATCAATCCCTTAACCAACTTTGAGGGGGGTGGGGGCCAACAGGAATTTTTTGAGATGGGTCTGTTCAAAAATCTATTAATGTTGACATACTTTATTCACTGTATAAAGCATTTGTTTCTACTCAAAACCGAAGTATCGGGCTATTTTTGAACAATAAGTCACTAAGCTATTTGTTTGTCCTGAAGTTTATAATGAAAACCTATATTTTTGCATATATATTCGGTCTTAGTTGATCCATTAAATTAATTAACTAAAATCGAACTTGAGAATACTAAAATATCCCCAAATTTCCGATTATACTTTTACTTACCTCTACTCTGTGTTAGTTTGAGCAGTACCAAAGGGCACCACCAGGCGGCGGCGCATCACACTTCGTCCGCCGCTAGTGTAGGTGGCGCCCCGAGTCCATCCCCGCCCGCGCCGTCCTCGTCCTCGGTCGCCTTGCTCTCACTCTGCTGCGCTTTCGAGAGGGCGACGTCCGCTTCCAAAGCTCTGATGCGGTTCTCGTGCTTGACGATCATGGCTTTGAGTTTCCGGATTTCGTCGGCGAATTCTTGAAGCGTCTTGTCCTGAAACGGATAAAATATTGATTGTTATACAAAGCGTATAACCCAAGAACGTATAATAGGACACAGACTGTTTTATTTGCATTTTTAAAGGAGTAAGCGTAGATGTTTAGATTCGTTCTTTTAGTTTTATCGTACTCACACGTACTTTGATTTAAAATATGAAATTACTACTTTTACCACATAAGTTGACAAATCAAGACATTTGTCAAAGTTTGATTTCTGTGCCCAACTAATGCTTAGCAATAAATAGCCACGTTGAGTATGATATATAGAACTTAAATATTCTGACGATCATAAATAAATCTTTAAAATAAAATTAGTAACACATAGATTTTATTAAAAATCATGTTCAATACAAGTTGTGAAATTAGTGTTTTAGGCACTCGATGTGTTGCCAACAACGGCCACGATACGGGGCCCCTGGCTACAGGGCTCCCAAACGTGTGTAAGCAAAAGTTAGGTGCTGGAAAACAATTGGCTAAATTGGGAAAGTGAGGCCTTTTATTTTTTTGCCTTTAAAAATGTTTAATAGGAACGAGAAAGTAATCCTGAAATAAAAAAACAATTTTGTTTGGAAACTTTTTTTAAATTGGTAAATTGTCTAGAAAGTTGCGGTAGCTCCTATTTTGACAAGATTTGGTATGCGGGGGTTTGAGGGCTAATCACGAATCTGAAAATTTTTATTTCGGAAACGCTTCGATCTCGAGATATTCGTCATCAAAGTTGATGATGAATATCTCGAGAACCAGACGTTTCTGAAAAAATCTTTTAGATTCGTGATCAGCGTCAAAATCGAAGTTGCCACAACTTTCTAGACAATTACCGATATTTTTTCTCTTAAATTTTTTTTTTGGGTCCCATAACTCATTGTGATACTGTGACAACGTATTTTTCGTTAACCAAATACGTCGCCTGGGGTGCGTAACTCGGATGGGGTATTGGACACTTTAAACTCACTTTAAAAATAAATAAAAAATATTATATTTTGCACTAAATAAAATTACAATTTTACCAGTATAATACTATCAACATCTCCCTTTCTTCCCTTAAACTATTCGGACAATAGGAACACCCAGTATTTTTTCGAAGTCAGGATTCTACTACCCCTTCTAAAAATTGTGTTCTCTTTAAATACATTGGTCCTATGTGACGTATAGTTTTGAATATACATATGGGCCACTTTACGTCACTGGGACCAATGTACCATATGGAACTATCTTCTGGAACCATCAGACCGGTGGACCATAAAAACTAACTTTGCATTTTTTAAAAACCAACTTAACTTATTTGACTAACTAAATTTAGTACGGGCATACCCCCACTAGGGGTAGCCCGTACAGGGCTTAACTAACACTTTTACTACCTACTTCTCATCTAATATCTTTTTATTTTATAACTTTTTTCTCCCTCTTTAAATGTTAAATTTTCCAGTGTTTGTTTTGCATTTCTACGCGACCCAGTTTGTTTAATGTTTTTATTTTATTATTATAGGAGTAACCTAGAAAATTGTTTAATTTATACTTTTAAAACCTTGACACCTCACGTATATCTTTATTTAGCAAAATTCCCAAAATGTATACTTTTTTATACTAGGTTTTCACAATACGGAGCCCCTTTAATGCCCGCTACGCCACTGCTGCGGCCTCGTTTGGCAATCATCTCATCACATGCCCAAAGCACTACTATTTCGCAAACTATATCCAAAAATTTATAATTTATTACATCCTCATAAAAGCAGTAAAAACGTTGCTTTGAATATTTTAACGACTTTGGTATTAACGTCAAAAAACCTTACCGAAACAGGCGCCGCACCACCACCACCGCCGCCACCGCTTTCCGACGTCGTTTTGCCCCCTTTACCGGGCATTTTATTCAGGATATTACTCTTCCTAGCGACGGAAAGCGACGATTTCGATTCCGGAGGTTTGTACCCGTCTTTTAGAGAGATCAGTATGGGTTCCGCATCCTTTCCGCCTATCCATTCGTCCGCCGAGATGGCGGCAGTGTCGCCGAGTGTGTCGGGGTACAAGTCTTCTTGAAACAGTTCGGATTTTCTGGGGACTGTCATTGTGATTACCTGTGAAATAAGTCTAAAATAAATAGGACAATAAAAAAGTTTCTATAAGAAGTAATGAATTCGTGGGACGGAGAATCATCATAAAAAAATGCTTGCCACCTTGTATAGGGTTTTCATTTATATTTTTTAGTTTATTTGTTTTCTGGGAGTTTAAATTTAAACAAAATAATATTTGGCTTTTCTCCAATAACCAAATAATTTTCATTAATTTATATTTTTAAAGTAATCTTAACTTTTATTATACAAGGTAATTAAAAATCGATCACGAAACTTAAGGAGGTGATTCTACTTGACAAAATAAGGGTAGAGCTTCACATAATTTTTTTAAATGTCATTTGTTTTCGAGTTACAAGCCGTCAAAGTTCAAATTTTATTTTAATTTTTTCGCCATATTGCATTTATTTTTTAACCAATCCAGTTGATATTTGGCACACAAATCGAGCTTTGCAGATTCTACAATTTTAAGACAAAAGTACTTTTTTTAATACCGCCAGAGGGCGCTTTACCTAAAACTTCAAATTTATTTACATCATAACTTTTTTATTTTGACAGATATCGCAAAGCTGGGGGCGCCATTTTATAGACAATCAAAAACTTTAAAAAATAAGGTACTCTTTATTAAAGTCGATAAACCTCACCGTTTAGGCGCTAATAGACATCAAAGTTTTCAACAATTTCAATCAAATTACCTACATATATACAGGATGTAAAGTAAGTATGAAACTTTTATATCGGATGTTTTTCTATCCTTCTTGGTTATAGTCAAAAGTAGGTGGCAAAATATAAATAAAAACCCTCTACAGGGTGTCCCATTTTGGCTACAATTACGTATCTCAGTTAGTACCAATGATAGAGCCTTGGGGTTTCGCAAATCTAAGTTATTTTTTGTCGTTCTAAAGATGTCGTAAACAACGCCATCATAGCAGTATTAGATTTTGAGCTACAGAGTGATATTTAAAATATTGCATTTTCAGGTTTCTAATTTGACATACAAATTCCACAAAATATAAGAGAAAAGGTCATAAAAGCGACCGAAAATCTTTTGCCAGTTAAATCAAGGCAACAGTATGATCGGGAGTATGGCATATTTGGTATTTGGAAAGATGCGAACGCAATTCTTCAAATAACCAAAACCGTTTTAATGACATATTTTCAGGAACTGGTAAGTTATTGATTTTATTTTAATACATATGTTTGTATAAACTTGATCTTTATTGTGAGAGAAATAAAATTGGATAAGCAATAAAATTTCCATATTAGCGCATTATCATAATGCCCGCTTATAATGCCCTGGGTGTGATAGCAGGTATTATTGCTACCATAACATATTCCGTTTCTAAGGTAAAGTATTGATAAATATACAGGATAATCCACTAAAAAAACATCACATCACAAAGTCAATATTTTAAAAATAATAATACTTTTAAAAATTCTGATTATGCCACCGTAATTTAACGGAAAAAGTTATGTAAGAAATTAAGAATTCATTTTTACATTTTATTAAGTTGACTGAGATAGGTACATGGGGTACCAAAAATGCAATATTTTTAGTACCGCACTGTAGCTTTGAGACTATGATGGCTATGACAGCTTTGTTTCCAAAATCTTTCGTATCACAAAAAAGTAGCTTAGGTTTGCAAAAACCGCAAGATTCCGTATTAAAAACTGCGACACCCCGCAATTATTGCAATTATGTTTTGATTAGGAGGATCCCGTAGCACGTTAAATTGAGCTAAAACGCGATTCGCTGCTGTTTTTAAATATTTGTTTTGGAAAAAGTTGTATATAGAAAAGTTTCTTAAAATGATCCAAAGATTATCGGAAAGTTAATTGATTTTTGGTAATGTTAATAATTAACACTTGAAATTTCCCAAAATTACCAAACCGTAAAAATAACCAACTTTCCGATAATCTTTGGATCATTTTAAGAAACTTTCTATATACAACTTTTTTCCAAAACAAACATTTAAAAAACGGCAGCGAATCGCGTTTTAGCTCAATTTAACGTGCTACGGCATCCCCTTAATACATTTTGGCGAAAAACTTGGTTTATAATATAAAACAGAAAACAGTGCTTATTTTACTTACTTGACACAATCCAGAATTATTCAGCCTGTAAAACCTGGCAATTTCGCACGTTGTGACATCACAGCCTCTCTTTGGCATCATACCGATACCCCTTTGGGGGTCGGGCGTTTGGAAGGTATTAATGTAGTGAACAAATGGTGGTTCCGCTGTGATTTCAAAGTATCTGAAAGGGAAAGGAAAATGCTTGAGTACAATGACAATTAATAGTGAATTCACGTAGTCGCCCCGAGTGCGCACTAAGCTCGAACTCTGGCAGTGCAGTGCAAATTTTCATATTGACGCAGAAGAGTTCTTTTGTCGAGCAATAAATGTGCGTGTTCAATGAATTTGCCCGCACTCTGAGCGACCAGTTTTCGTATTCTCGCTGCTGGTATTACACTCGGGGAATTCGAGCTACTTTTGAAACCGTTGTTATTGGCGGTGCCGCAGAAAGGAACTAAACGAGCTCGGTGACAATGCGCATTTTCTCGGTTCGCTCTTGCTCTTGCAAAAAGTAAACCGGCACCGAGCTGGTTCGAATTTGAAGTGAACTGGTGCAGAGCGAAATTAGAATTGCTCGCTCCAAGTGCCTGTTTCATGAATTAACTATAAGTTTTTAAAAAGACGATATACAGTGAGGATATTAAAAGTCTTTCTTCCCCCTTCCTTTTGAATGGAACAAGATATCGAGATCAGGTAAAGGTCGACACTTAGCTACTTTTGGCATGAAAATGATTTCGGTCACGTGGCCCGGTGCCAAAGGTGCACTAGCAACTTTTTTAAATAGAAACAGGGATCATGCAGCAGTTCCAGACCTAGAACCGTTTAAAATTTGGCTTAAATAATGTACAAACAGTAACACCCGATTCGATTCGAAAAAAGTTGCTAGTGCTTCCGTGGCACTGGAACATGTGACCGAAATTATTTTCATCCCCAAAAGTAGCCGAAGTGTCACCCTTTTATCCAAATTTTACCCGATCTCGATATCTTAAATTATTGGGGAGAGAACTTTTAAAACCCGCACTCTATGTATTTATCGTCCACTATTTATTTTATCTCATTATTTGTAAAAATATTTAAAAAGAGGCATTTTCGTAAAATTAATAAAGGCTTTCTTAAATTAATAATTTATTCCTCAGGTTGGCAAATAATGATTTAATTACAGTACCCTATAATATTTGTACTAATTGTATTTATATACAAGTGTTATGACAAACATTTGTATTTTTAGGGTCCTAAATAAATAAAAATGGACATCACACCGAAGATTAAAAAAGAATATGAGCATTTCGTCAACGAAAAATTAAAGCCCGATCTAAGAGATATGGCGAGACTAATTCTAGCAGATAAAATTGCCAAATACAAAGAATGGAATGAAGTAAAATCTACCGTGGATGTGATCAAAGAGTTCAAAGAAAGACCGAGATATGCATGTACAGTTTAATTTGGAATCGACATAAATTCGTTCGCTCCTATATCCGAATATGAAAATATTTACGTTGATAGTAGGATTAGGTTGTTTATGTGAAATGAATTTCGAGGAAGCGAATAAGTATTCTGATATAAGACTTAAGCTGCTTAAAAAAGAAATTGAACAACTACGAAAGTTAGCTGTTAATGTTAAAGTTCATATTAAAATGGTTTTCTCTGGCTATCAATGAACTTCAGGCTACATTAAATAATTAAGTCTTAAACTGCTCACAGACTAAGCAATTTGTTGTACACATATTGTCGAGTATTATAGATAATCGGGGTAACAAGGTGCACTTTTGCCCACAGATACATCCAATAAGTCGTATAACTTGTTGAATGAGAACGCCAGAAATTATGCGATTATCGTTTACGGTCGAATCTATACGTGAGTTGTACAATCTGTCGTACAACAAGTGTCATAGTCTGTGGGCCTTTTATAATTTAGCCCCGAACTGGCGACGAAAACACTGTTAACAAGTTCTGTGAAACTACGACTTAATAAATATAAATAAGCTAATTATTTTTGTTGTTTAAGAGTATTTTTTTTTCTTTTAAGTAAATTTTTTAAAAACATGTTAAACTGTTTGTTTGTGATACGTCTATTATTAAAATAAATAGATATATGAAATGACATAGTGTTACTTTTTTTACAGCCAGGATCAATGTTTTATGTAAGTACTGGCTTTGTTTTAATACACTATGAGCTCTGAACAAGTTTGTAAAAGGTTTATTGTGGACGTTACTTTAAGGTCTTCATAATGGACACGGTCTTGGAATAGAGAAGCAACCTGCACCCACCTGCTTACTTCTGGACAATGACTATTACAATTATTGAAAAAAATAACTACAAAATTAAATTAAGCTACAATTAGATAACTAACTAACAAATAACAGGTACATATAGGCAGATCAAAAATATTTATATACAAATCACAAAAAGATCACAGCTACAAGTAAAGTATTAATTTATTAAGGAACCATATGATTGATCTTAGATTTAAATTGAGACAATGTGCTGTTAAAAACATCCACTCGTGTACCAAAGGTGTTCAGCACACGAAGAGCTCTATCCATCGGTGAGTGCATTCCATAGTTTGTGGTATGAGGGCGGATATGGTATAAATTAAAATTCCGAAGATTACGAGAGGGGACATTAAGTTGAACAAGTGATAGAAGGTCGGGACAGTCAATGAGACCATTAGATAGCTTAAACACAAAACAGAGATCATAAACTTGACGTCTATGCTGTAAAGTGTGTAGACTTAGCTTTCTCAGTAAATCAGAGCGGTGGTAATTCTCCATCCTTACTCCAGACTTGTATGCGGCAAACCGCAAAAATTTGTTCTGGACCCTCTCCAGCATATCAGAATGAACAGCATACTGTGGTGACCATACCACAGTAGAATATTCCAAAATTGGCCTAACCAAGGAGCAGTACAAAAGTCTGGCGGTGGCAAGTGAGAATTCAGAGCAGCTTCTATGTACAAAACCAAGCATTCTCATACCCCTAAGACTAACCTTATTAATGTGCTCCGCAAAGCTAAGATTTTCCGCAAACCAAACACCTAGATCTTTAATTTTGTTTACATAGCCCAAGCTTTTATTATCTATGACGTAAGATGTATTAAATTTCTTCGTACCCCTAAAAAAACTAATATAATTACATTTCCCAATGTTAAGTAGAAGATTATTGTTCAGTGACCATTCCCATAGAGCATCCAAGTCACTCTGAAGCATCACCGCATCCCCCTGACACTCAATCCTTCTGTACATTTTTAGATCATCCGCGAAAAGACACACCTTAGAATGGCGCAGCTCATTACAAATATCGTTCACGAACAGATTGAATAACAGAGGAGCGCAGTGAGACCCCTGAGGCACACCCGAAGAAACCTCAAAACTGTCAGAAACAAAATTATTAATTTTTACACTCTGGGTTCGGCCCTTTAAAAAACTTGCAAGCCAATTTACCAAATGTGGAGCAAATCCGGTAGCCAAGAGTTTCGCCAGCAAGATATCAAAGTTAACCCTGTCGAACGCTTTGGAGAAGTCCGTATAGCTGTATATTTTATTTAAAGAAAAAAAATGTATTTAAGATCATTAAGTTCTTACCTTATTACCGAATCTCCTTTACCACACAAGAATATCAAGTTGGTATCTGGATCATACAGGGGGAACATTACACCGTTTGATGTATCTAACTCGACCATGACGATGGGCTCTTCTAGACAGTCGGGTGTCCTTAAACTGTACTGTCGCTCCGACATTTTGAAAAACCTGTGGTGAACACGAGACCGTGTCGCAAGAAAATTGCTCTTGTTGCCTTTGTACCTAAAAAAAAACATTGATCTGCAAGGATTTTGATATTTAAAAGATATTAACTAATTTTTTTAATGTAATTTGAGGCTTTTATTTCAAAAAACACAATTTTTGTTCTAAATTAGCACCCCATTATAAAACACCCTGTATAATTTAGACCTGGCCATAAAGGAACTAAATTTTTAAATCCGGATATCTCATAAACGGCTGCTCAAATCACTTACATATGCGTTTTTAGGTAAAAACTGTTGAAGACTTAGAATCTTTATCCAAAAGTCTACTACAGAGTGTCGCAAAAAGTTATTTCGTTTTAACTACAACCGCAGGGTGGCACCCTTTAAATAAACAATAAAAACGAGCAGATTTTAATTTATCACCCTACAAAATCCCCTTTTGCCGAATATTATGGCAATAGACTTATTATTAATATTAATAAAATCTATACTAATATTGTAAAGAGGTAAAGTTTGTAACTGTTGTTTGTAGCCGCTAATCTTCGGAAATACTGAACCGATCATAAAAATTCTTTCACAATCAGAAAGTTCCACTATTTAGGAGTGTTATAGGCTATATTTTATTATGATTGAACAAAATTGAACAGATTTTAACGCCCAACGAAGTGAGCACGGGTCGGCTATCTTGGATAAACTATAAGTTAAGGGCTAATCTTAAGAAATACTAAACCGATCAAAAAAACTTTTCACAATTAGAAAGCTATCACTATTCAGGAGTGCTATAGGCTATACTTCATAATGATTAAACAAAAAATTTAGAGAAAAATAATGACATATGTATATTAATCTATACTTCTATACTAATATTATAAAGAGGTTAAGTTTGCAACTGCGTGTATAAGCACCGGTGGTCCAGTGGTAGAATGCTCGCCTGTCACGCGGACGGTCCGGGTTCAATTCTCTGCAGATGCAGATTTCTTTTTTATAAAAAAAGATAAGAAAAAAAGCAACGAATTTATAGTAAGAACATTTTAAAAGCGCAAATTCGGTAGCCTTTGGAAATAATACAAAAAAACATAAAAAGGCCGCCTGCAATCGGACTATTTTATACAAAGGCACCGCCATCCTTTACAGCGACGCGCCGATACACTATGGGATAGAAATCCATTATTTTGGCCAAAAAGCAACTTTGAAATTTTAATGGCTCATGCTGTGTATTTCAAAGTAGATACTTCAAACTACATGTACGCAAAATTATAAAAGGATATGACGACTTCTATTGGGGTAATAAGAAACTTGAAAATGTATTTTAAGTAAACATAAATATACAACATTTAATCTACTTAGTTTATTATTAGCCTTGTTTACTAAAAAAGTAAAAGAGTTTAAATAATAAGAGCTATTGTTGTGTTTCCGATGCAGTCTCGCGAAGTCTCGCTACTTTTGTCAAAGATTTTTTACCTTTTTCTTTATCAGTTTTTGTACTTACAATTGCCTTCCTACTTTTTGCTACTTCTGAGTGTAAGGACAGATACAAGATTTTTTATAATTTACAAGGTTTTCCATTTTAAAATTTAATATGTTTTGTCCTACACTGTATATCCTAAAAGATAAAAGCATTCTGATGAAAGATATGGATTCTACAGAATCTACCCAACAAAACAGTGTTTTTATTTATTTTATACGTTGAAAAATAAAAAAGTTGGGAAGATGTATCTCTATTACGCTTCTAAGAATAATTTAAAATTATTTTTCAGATTTGAATGGTCATATTTCCGAAACTAATTGAGATAGACACATCAAATGTAGTATTTTTTAAAGCATTTTAAAAGATTTTTTGGTGGTGATATAATATTCAGGGTATTCCATTTAAAAAAATCATACCTATTGTCGTACCCTGTATATCATATGAGATAATAATCATCGGATTGCTGATTAGAATACTACCGAATTAACCAAACAAGCTGACATTTTAGTTTATTTTGTACAATAAAAAATAATAATGTTAAGGGGGTGTAAATTTATAATAACATATAATAGGTTTTAGGTTTCCAAAAAGCATTTGTAATAATTTATAATATTTTTTCAGTAAAAAGCACCTCATTTTAAGTTAGATTGGTAAGTTTCAGAATTTTGACCAAAAAAATTAATTTCTATCCCATAGTGCGATGATCCAGCTGCATCAACCGGCATATCATAAAGAAATATAGCAAAGGCGGCCGCGAAGACAAGCATGCCGATTTATTTGCTTTAAACTTTTTGTGATTTTTTTCTTATCAAAGAGCACCGAATTTACATTTTTAAACTGTTCCTTCTATACCTGTTTTTAGTAGATTATTTCTTCAATATTTATTTATATAGTATAAATAAGGAGGTAAAGTTTGTAACTTTGACTGTTTGTTTGTAAGGGCTAATTTTCGGAAATACCGAACCGATTATGAAAATTCTTTTCCCAATCAGAAAGCTCCACTATTTAGGACTGCTATAGGCTATATTTTATTATGATTGAACAAAAATTTATATATTTTTTATATATAATAACGCCCAACGAAGTGGGTACGGTTGGGCTAGTTATTTATAAAACTAAAACCAGATTTAACTTTTGACACCCGCATCTCCAAAATCTTCCACTTTTGGGAGGTAAGTTGAGTTAAATCCTTATATTTTAACCTCTAGAGCTTGTAAAAGCATTTTTTTCACACCATTGTTGAAAATTATCAAGGTTTAAGTTTTTGAAAAGCTTTACATGTGGAAAGGCATCCTTGAATAATTAAGAGCTGATAAATAAACAAAAAAAAATCTACTCATGAGCAATAGCTTCAGAAGTCACTTCACCGGTTCTCGGGTTTAATATCCTAATTTTCTTATCTTTACATGTTGTCAAAAGTTCCGATCCGTCCCAGTTGAAACACGCACTGTATATAATGTCGGGATGGCAGTCAATTTCTACTAGGGCTTCACCGGTTCCTAAAATTTATTAAAAACTATACAAACTGTCAACAAGTATCCCAGAAAGTTCATCTGTAGTTTAACATACTATGGACAGGAATAAAATACTAATTCTCCTGAAAATAATTAAAATAAATAGTTAACACTTTTGGAAAAACAAAATTTTTATTTTTGAGTTTTGCCAAAAAAAATTGTATATTAAACCCTCACTTGGAAAAAAATTCGTAACTTTAAAAGCTTGAATCTCCGTCAGTATTTTAACTGCACAATTTCTCAAAAATATCTGTCTATTTCTTTTTTAATTAGAGGAATCTAAAAGTCTTCCATAAGAAAGTTCGTAAAGTAAAAAATAATGAGGCTACAATTTTTGAAAAATATAGATCATTTTGTAAAATTTGATCCTTTCACAAATGAGGAAGATTCGCTTTAAAACTTGGGTTGAGGTTTTTTTACCAAAATTTTTCTTTTTAGGCCAATATCTGTCTGGTATAGGTTTAGTATGAGTTTCATGTCTCTTTTTATATTAAAAAAATTAAAATCCTATAGTGGGACTGACCATGAATAACGTACGACTGGAGAAAATACTCTGCAACCAGCTAATAAATATGGGTATCTAGATCTAAAATGGCAGAAAAATATTTACAGAAATTAACCGTTTTTGTGTATCGTCAAGAAAAAAAAACACTTTTGAGAAAACAAGGCATTAATTTTTTTTAAAAGAAAAAAATATTAAAAGCATCACTGTCTAACAACCCAAATCAAACAAAGAATGGTGAACAGTCAGCGTTTTAAATAATTTTACATAGAGTCACAAAACGTAAGTTCTTAAGTTGTTTAGACTTGAACTGCAGACGCCTGCTCCCACAAACCGACTTTGTACATTTTTCCTTACTGCAGCTTTTTAACCAGAGTCCATGTGACAACCACTAAAGCACCTAAAACAAGAGTAGTAGACTAACTATTTTTTATTATTTATTGCATTCTATCCAATGAATCTTAACAAATATTTAGGTATAAATGTGGAAAAATATGTTGATATCTTTGTAGACAAAGCAAACAATAAATTATATATACATAATATATAACATAGACAGATACACACACACAAATATATAATAGTAAAAAGAACTACCTTTTAAGTAAAATTGTTTTAACATATTTTTTAAATTTCTTTATGTTTTTAATATTTTTTATAGAATTTGGTAAATGATTAAATATCTTTTTTGAATTATAAATTATAGATGTTTTAATCATACGTGAATGTGGTATAAGTAGATCAATGCAGGAGTTATTTCTAAAATTATATAAAAAGTTTTCATTATACTTACACCAATATTTTTTATATATTAAACAAACAGGTTCCAATATTAAAAAGATGTCAGTGTCAATATCTTATGTTTAATAAATAAAGGTTTGGAAGGTTCCCTAGATTTGATTTTGCAAATAGTTCTTATAGCTCTTTTATGCAAAATAAAAACTGAGCTTAACAGATTTTGACTAGAGTTTCCCCAGAAACAAATACCATATCTTATTATTGATTCAATTAATGCTAAATAGCTAGTTTTCAGTAGTGGAAAATAAAGTTCAGTAGAAAGAATCCAAGAGCATAACAACCTGAGCTAATTTTTTTACATACATTTTCAATATGTTCTGAAAAATTAAGGTTTTTATTTACATAAATATCAAGAAATTTAGTAAATGAAGAATTATTAATAGTTTCACCATTTAAAGTGATAATATTAAAGTTACACCTAAATGACAATATATTTGTTTTATTTATGTTAAAAGAAAGTAAATTTGAATCACACCAATTAATAATTGGGTGATAGAGTGAGTCCAAATTATGCAAGTACTTCATATAAAAAAGTTCTATTGCGTTTCGTTAGAGAGATATTGACCTTCAAAGTTAGAATTAAAAAAAAATTATTTTATATAACTATAACTTTTGAACTGCTCCCATAGTACCAATGATATTTGAGCAACTAAATAACCTTATAGTAATGCTTTTTCCCATTGGTAAACGGCTGTTCAGTAAATCAGTATTATACAGGGTAGGAGGATTTTTTAATTTAAAGTATGTATTTTTGACAGAGGTGACACATTTGACATTTTGCTTTGATTGTTTGATTCCTTTATCGTTTTTTCAAAACAGGTATATCTTATTTGAATCGATATTTTGTATCGTTTTCTATAAAGTCGCATCTAAATACAAACTAGCATTTTATATGTAATAAAAAATAAATTGATTTAAGAAAATTAAGAACTACTAAAGATATAAAAATATTTATTGTATCAAAGTTTCATAGTTCTTTAACTATTATCTTTTGAGTATCACAAAAGAAACAAATGAACATCAAAAAGCTAAGAAAAATAAAGAGGTAAACAGTTTTTAAATGCAACACCTTGTAAGGATCTTTTAAAAATACCACGTTTGATATACCTATTATTAATAGTTTCGGAAATATGGCCATGCTTAGCTGCTAATTATAATTTCCGTTATACCTAAGATGTAAGCGCTAAGTTTAGTACCGCGGGTATGGTAGACAGTATATGACACAGTATACAAAGTGTTTCACTCTAAAAAATAATAAGCCTTCATTTTTCTTATTATTAGCTTTTTGATGTTCATAGTCAAATTTTCTTGCTAACCGTAGTCGTCTCACTGGTTCAAACCGTATTTGAAAATGACAATATAAATATGAGAATCAAAAGTATGTTTTTAAACCGTTGCGTCACAGCCCAATAAACTTTTAGGTTATGATAATGATTTTTATTTTTTATGATTTATATTTACTTTTGTTTACACCAAATATAAACATTTTTCACTTGCCATGTACAGCCACGTAAAAAGTTTACGAAAAATGACCGAAACAAAGTTTTTAATGAGTACGATGCATACGCCCGCCCGGCAAAGATAACTATATTGTTTTTAAACCATTGTCCGGGATGTATTCAAACACGGTTAAATACGCGACGTACATGACGTCACCGTTCAACAAGAAAATGTACTCATCAATTTTAGGCGAAGGACCAATTCTAAAACGGTATTTACCAATCGGTTATGTTGACGTTTAAACAATGTATTATACGTCAAAGTTGTCACCAATTATTACCGCTGTTATAATTGGTTGTACGCCTAAAATTGATGAATGTTTTTAAAATGTTTTGAAACGTATTAACAACACAAAATGGCTCATGTTTCTTTTTTGCTTAAAAGATAAAAATATGAAACTATTAAACTTTTATACAAAAGGTTTTCTTCTATTCTTTTTAGTTTTCGTTAAAAGTAAGAGACAAAATATAAATATTATCACTGTACAATCTCCATCTATTTTATTTAATACACAAAAGAGATAGATATCCCAATAGTTGTATTTTTAGCGCTAAATTTATATTAATTACTTTTTATGCTATGACTACATCCACAAAAAAATATTTGAAAGATCTTTATTCGTTTTATAAAATTTTGACACCTTCAAAAAATTATAATCTCAGTCCAATTTTTTTCCCGTTCATTTAAAAGATTTGACGTCAGGTTTTTTTTTAACATACCTATCTTGCCCCAGAAAAAAGGTGTGAACAAAAGTTTTTTCCAACATTAAAAGGTGGAATCATATTTTTGCAAAAAATGCACCAATGATAATATTAAAAACACACACCTGAATTCAGTATCAATTAACCTGAAATTTCCTTTTTTTTCTATAATTGAGTACCCAAAACCAGAATCAATCATAAAATTAATTTTACGGTTTTTTGCTTTGTGTTTAGCTAATAGTGAAAAGTAGGGCTGGCAACCGAAACCGGTTTTTCGGTTAACCGCGGTTTTGGCCAAAACAGAAAACCGGTATTTGAAAACCGGTATTTGAAAACCGGTTTTCGAATACCGGTTAACCGGTTTTGAAAAACCGGTTTTCGAATACCGGTTAACCGGTTTTGAAAACCGGTTTCGAATATCGGTTAACTGGTTTTAAAAAGCGGTTTTCAAATACCGGTTTTTCGGATAATCGGTTTTTGGATAATGGGACCAAAATCGAAAAGCGGTTCTTCGAATATCAATTAATAGATTTTTGGTTGATTGCGGTTTATATCTAAAAAAAAACCGTTCATTTTGTAAAATCGGATATTGGTTGACATATTATACAGGGTGGTTCATTTAACCTTAGACAGGCAAATAACCAGAAAACGGCGCATTTTAGAAGAACATGTTTCTTGTAAGAATTGTTTGAAATAAAGGGGCTAATTTAATGGTATTATCTAAAAAACTACAACTTACTATAATAATACACTAAATTAAAATTTAAAAATCACCACTTTTCCTTTTCTGTTTCAAGAAAAAACACCGAAAATAGAACACCAATTTTAAATAAAGAGGAAAAAAATAAATTATGTATGTATGGAATTTTTACATCACCTTTTAGAATCTTGCATCTTATTAACAGGGATGTTATATTTTTATTCTTATTTATATTTAACCAATTTCTTTTGAAGAATATTCTAGGATGAATAATGATTATCACTTAACACGACAGCTCATGGGCAAATCCGTAATCAACGCAAAAACGATTAATAGAGAATAATTACTTTCCGATTTTCTGTTAACTGTGGTTTAGAAAAGCCTTTTTCGGTTTTGAGAACCGTTTTCGATTTTTCGGTTTTGAAAATCGATTTTTAAAACAGGTTTTTAAATTTTCGGTTAACCGGTTTTAACCGAAACCGGTTTTTGTAAAAACCGGTTAACCGGTTTTGCTTTTTTCCGGTTTTTGCCAGCCCTAGTGAAAAGCCTATGAGTGTACTTTTAGACATGCACCGTTACTAACGATTTTAATACAAAAAATAATAGAAATAAAAATATATAATTTATGTAAATGTTACCAAACTGTCCTCATAACTTAAAAGAAAATTATCGACTCTATAACTTTTAAAAATAAAAATAAATGTCATCTGTTTAAAAGAAACTCAATCTCTATTTTTACAATTTCATTGATAAATCCTCAAAAAATGCAAAAACTAGAATCAGATAAAGTGGATTTTAAAAATAGCGCTCGAAATATTGAAATGTGGCCACTTGAAATTACGTTAAGACTGGACCTGTGCCAAAATCTGAATTTAGATTGTTTTGCCCCAAAAATAAATGTGGCATCCTCCCGTCTACCTACTTTGCAAGTTCTAATGGAATTCTTTAATTAAATATGCAATTTTGTAATATCCACTAATTTTTGTATTACAACAGTATTACATAGATATTTTTACGATTTCCTATTTCAAATGATAAAATGGAACTTTTATAAGATTACCCCTCGCCTGTCCCTCTGCCATTCTTAAAAATATTTAAAAAATTAGCCGACTTTCAACAAGTAAATCAAATTCACAAAAATCTGAAAATAATAAATATATCCGACTGCTGTAGGAACAAACCTTAATATGACAAACCTTCGTGCCAAGTTGCAAAAAAATTTAATAAGCGAATCTCGAATTATTTAATAAAATGTAATTGCAAAATTACCAAATTTTTGGTTCAGGTAAAACCAAACAGATAACAGCCACCAGCAAAAAAAGTGTTTTAAGGCATTGTCCAATCATACGTACAGGAAGAGAAAATACTTTTTTTTGATATACTGCTATTGGTTAATTAATTCTTATATCATATACAGGGTGATTCAAAAATCGATCACGAAACTTAAGGGGCAGAATCTACTTGACAAAATAAGGGTAGAGCTTTATACATTTTTTGCAAAGTGTCATTCGTTTTTCGAGTTACAAACCGTCAAAGTTCACTTTTATTTTGTTTTTTCGCCATTATTATTATTATTATTTCGCATTTATTTTTTAACCAATCCAGTTGATATTTGACACACAAATCGAGCTTTGCAGATTCTAAAATTTTAAGACAAAAATACTTTTCTAAATACCGCCACAGGGCACTTTACCTAAAACTTAAAATTTATTTACATTATAACTTTTTTATTTTTACAGATATCGCAAAGCTGGGGGCGCGATTTTATAGACAATCAAAAACTAAAAAAAAGGTATTCTTTATTAAAGTCGATAAACCTCACCGTTTTGGCACCAATAGACATCAAAGTTTTCATAAATTTCAATCAAATTACCTACATACATACAGGGTGTCTAGTAACTCAACCGACAAACTTAACCAAACGATTCTACGAAAAAAAAATAAGAAAAATACTTCATATAAACATATGTCCTAACCGTCTTAGTTTTTGAACTACGGGGTGTTAAAAATTTAAAAAAAGGTTTTTTTTTTTTTAATATTTAACACACTGTAGTTCAAAAACTAAGACGTTTAGGACATATGTTTATATAAAGTTTTTTCCTATTTTCTGTTGTAGAATCGCCCCGAAAAGTTTGTCGGTTGAGTTACTGGACACCTGTATGTATGTAGGTAATTTGATTGAAGTTGATGAAAACTTTGATGTCTATTGATGTCTAAACGGTGAGGTTTATCGACTTTAATAAGAAGTACCTTATTTTTTAAGTTTTTGATTGTCTATAAAATGGCGTTCCAGCTTTGCGATATCTGTCAAAATAAAAAAGTTATGATGTAAATAAATTTTAAGTTTTAGGTAAGGTGTCCTCTGGCGGTATTTAAAAACATACTTTTGTCATAAAATCTTAAGAATATGCAAAGCTCGATTTGTATGCCAAATATCAACTGGATTGTTTAAAAACTAAATGCAATATGGTGAAAAACCCAAAATTAAAATTGAACTTTGACGGCTTGTAATTCGAAAACAAATGACATTTTGAAAAAAAATTATATGAAGCTCTACCCTTATTTTGTCAAGTAGAATCACCGCCTTAAGTTTCGTGATCGATTTTGAATCACCTGTATATATTCTTTAATGATCGAGAGTAATAATTTAAAGGGTTTGATAAAAAAATAATGTTAACCTGTCCTTTACTTTGAATGTAATGGTTGTAACGAACTAGTGAAACGAAAAAAAAAACATTCCTTGTAGCTTACAGGGGTAGCAGGAATTAAATGTATTGATTTAACAGATATTAAAAATGTATTACAAACAGGGATTTTCTCTATTAATTTTCAAGATAATTATCTAAATAAACAGAAAAAAAGTTGTCCTACAAAATGTAAGGTTTCCCCTAAAACCAAGATGTATGGTAAACGATGTCGTAAAAAATAACTACTAACCAGCTGATTTTTTTGATTAAATAATATTTATAAAATTTGACACCCACATTGTCCTACAAATTGCGTAGTACGTCATCCTGGTTTTTTGATATTTATCAAATCCAAATATTTAATCTCTGCTACCCCTGTATGCTCCCATCAAAAAAACTTGTTTTAAGAAAAAAGTTGGTCGTCTGGTCAAAATGAAGCTACTCACGAAAAATAAGCTTGTTAGTAATGACTTGGAAAAATGGTCCAGGGATCCTAACTAATATTGGTGTCTTTAAATAGTTATCTTACATTTTTCTGTAAAATGTAACAGGGTGTCCCGGGAAAATATTAGGAAATCTCTCACGTATATGGAACAGATGAAAATAATACGACAAGTTCCTATAAAAATTTTTCCGTTCATTTACGGAGAATCATGATCCCTAAAAAGGGGGCAGCTAGAAATCGATTTTTCGTGAATAACACTTTTAAAGCGCTTTTTGTATAATTTGATAATATTTTAGTGATACCTTTTTAGTAAAGACCTCTTAAAATAGGTGCCCGGTATGTCGCTTCTTTAGTTTGCCCAGACCGGACTAGTTTTTTCGCACATTATTGATAATATTTTTACGCCTGTATGGTGAAGACACAAAAAATATGTTTTGAGAGTAATACTCAGCCCCTTTTGCAAATAAAGGTACTCTTGTTTGACATCCCGATAAAATGAGCCGTTTCGAGTAAGAATTATTTTAACAATAAGAGTTTATTTTTCATTTAATAATACATTATTTTATTTTCGATGTAATTTGTAATTTTGATTCAGTATTGAAGATCTTTCTTATTATCAATTTTTTAAATATGGGTATATTTGGTAAAATCCTAATAGTTTTGACATAGAGAAAATGTGGTATCGCTGTTTGCAATAATCCAGATCGTTCATTTCAAAAACATAAGGATCAAAAGTATGCAATTTTGACTAGAAGGAAAATTTCAACTTTACAGAATGAATAAAAAATATCATAATTTTAAGATAGTTAGCATATAAATAAAGTTTGTAAATAAAAAGGACAGACTCTAACTAGGTTGAATATTAAAACAGAAAAAAAAATTGCATTTGAAAAAACCCAATTTTTTATTTTTACTTAAACCATACAATTAGTAGATTCGCTTTGTGTATTCTTGGGTTTTCTATGTAATTCTGCAATTTATTACACTATAACAGTGAGGGCTTTCTTATGCTGACGGTACTGTATTTTTCATGGGTCAATAATTTCTTTGGAATTAAATGAAAATAAATGCTTTTACCAATTTAAAGTTTCCACTGAATATCTATTGAAATGTCAACGAAGCACAGGAAAAAGATAAATAACTCAAACCGAAAATATAATAAGTTTTATCACTTAATAAATTCCTGGACACAATAGATAATAAAACTCTTCAATGACTGATTGAGTTCGTGTTATTATGTTTAAATTTAAAATTCATAAGTGTCCTTATTTATGAATTTGAAACAAAAGAAAAATTTTGGTACTGTATTAGTATGATAATGTTGTATAAAAATAAAGAAATCAAGTTATACAGGTTGTGTCAAAGTACTCGATTTTTTCTGAACTTCAAATTTTTTTATTTTTTTGCTCTATTGAGTAAGAATTGACATGGAGAATTTATAAAAAATAAAAAAAAATAAAAAATCAAAAATTAAAAAAAAGAATTGTTAAATTTTTAAGTTTAATTAATATAACTTGTTTATTATTTTTGTTGTAAACTAATTTTTTGTTTTTTTTCTACGGAAATGTCTTCTGACCTTTAAGGATGACAGATTCTTTTAAAACAAAAATATAAAACAATTTCAAAAACAGATAGAAGCTGTCAATGCGTCTTTAAAATCATACGTTTCCAATATTTGACGTAAAAAATTTATTAAACCACCTACTATGATATATTATTTTAATCAGGAAAAAAAACAAGCAATTTAATTACCTAATCATTTATAGGGTGTCCCTATTTAAAAAAACATGTTTTGGGTCCTTATGTCAAAAATGACAGCTCAAAAAAATTTTTGGCTACGCCACTGGATTCTGGAAAAAAGTGTCTTTATAATGTACAGTGTTTCCTCAATATCTGTATGCTTTCAACAAAGCTACAGGCCTTTCAAAGAAGTGAAAAAATCGAGATCACCTGTATCCTCTGAAACGCTGAAGCGATGATCTGTTTTTACCATAAAAATGTGTTTTTCAAAAAAGGAAATAGGATTAGGGTATCAGATTTTTAATATCTCTTACCGGTTTCCAAGTTTCCCAACTAACGTACCGTGGGTGTCTTAAGCGAGGTAAGAGGGAGTTTGTTGACACGGGACTTAAATACCTGAAGATTTGGGGGAAGGAAAGACCTCCGCGGGCAGCAGGTTCCACAACCTAGAAACTCTAGGGATAAAAGAACGAACAAAGTGGGAAGTTCGGGGCCTGTTCAGTTGGACCGTATAGGGATGCATACGCGCGGAACCACGAGTTTCTCTGTTCGGGAACCGTGAGTGGAGGAACTATACTGGACAATTCTTCAGAGCAGAAGCCATGGAAGTACCTATAAAAAAGCGATAAATCCCCCACAGCCCGACGATGGGCAAGAGAGGAAGCCTTTCTGTAAGTGAAGGATCATTAATGAGACAGAATAGCTCTTCTTTGAATAGAATCAAGAATGCTTAGGGTTGTGGGGGACGCCATGCCCCAGATATGAGAACAATATTCCAAGGAGGTCGGATTTGGGACACATATAAAGTGTATAAATTAGAAGGGGAAAAATACTTTTTGGCTCGAAAGAGAAATCAAGCTTTTTGAAGCTGCCGTGGCTATAGATACAATGTGTTTATGCCAGTTAAGGTTACTTTCAAATGTGACGCCCACAAGATTGAAAGGTGTCTTTGCTCTGTAAAACTTGGCCGCTCATAAGTAGAGGATGAGTATTTGATGACTCTTTTCGCGACAAAGAACATGATTGTGTTTGGATGCATTAAAATGGACGAGATTTTTAGCGCCCCAATCCAATATTAAATTAAGATCCTGCGAAAGAGATATCTGCATCGCTCTGCGTTTGTTTTCAAGTCAGGTTTGAGTGATGGGTTTAGGAACCTGAAAACTGGAGTGAAGGGTACTATCGTCGGCGAAACTATGAATGGAATTAGTTGTGGACGAGAGAAGGTAAAAATAATTCAGTTAGTCTAGCTACCGGATCGCACCAATCTTCTCATCAAGCTGGGGTATTGATCAGATAAATAATAAAATCGTTGGGCGTAGCGTAGTAAATATTATGATAGAAATTTTTATGTGTCCAACGATTTTATTATTTGTCAGATCAATGCCTTAGTTTAATGAGAAGATTGGTGCGATCTGGTAGCTGCTAGACTTTCTGAATTATTCTAGCTTGCTACTACAATAAAATTGTTTAACATATTTTTTTAATCTAATTTAATTATTGTTGATACTTCTCATTCTATTGAGTTCATTTAATACCCAATATAACCAACGATTTTTATTATTTGTCTGATCAATACCCCAGATTGATGAGAAGATTGGTGCGATCTGGTAGCTAGGACTTACCGAATTATTTATAAACCGGGATCATTTTTATTGTTATAAAACCGTTTAACATATTTTTTATATAATACATTTTCAAATTATTAGTTTTGTTGTTATTTGACACTTTTATTCTATTGAGTTTATTTAATGTCCCACTATTATATGGTTTATTTCTTGACAATTTGTTGCAATCTAACTCTTTTATACATAGGGTGGGACATTTATGCTTGGATCCCGATTCTATATTGAAGCAAGTTTTGTTTAGATTAGTAAATAAACGTACACTGAAAAATATTTTTATTTTTAGAATTAATAAACTCTATTTTACTAATCAAGCCTCTACATTAGATATAGGAGATTGAAGTAGTGGTGGAGAACCTTTTAATCCACCATTTTGTGGCGGTGGCCATCTTGGATGTTAACTTTTTCATAGTGAGCTTTATTATACCAATCAAGTCCTTTCATTTGATGCCCATATTGAGGTTGCTGTAAAGTAATATGTAATCCGCCATTTTGTATCGGCGGCCATATTGGATTTACAATCATAAAGAATGTATTATATTGTATTATCATCAGGATTAAAAGTGTATACCCAATTTTCGATCGAATGTCATCAGGGGTCAAATTCCAATTACTAAATTTAATCCAAACATAAATGGTCGTATTGAAATAAAAAAAAAAACATTTTAAAAGCTTAAATTTTCTAGTTTTTGAGATCCTACGAGAAAATATTTTTTTAAGCAACGTGTATAGTTAGGACCATATTTATTCTATTCTTGAAAGCGATGCCGCCAAGTACACAAAAATAAGAAAGTAAACAAACCTTTTTGAATGCACATAGCCTTTGACAGAGCCTGATTACTTATTTTTAGATAAATAAATAAAAATATTGCGAAAACACGTATCACGTATTTAAAAAACATCCTTTTTATTTCGTCTCTGGCGTACCATAAAACCTGTAACGCGTGGCGTAGTCGTCGGGTTAAATATTTTTGCTGCAATAAATCATTGGTCACAAAAGGGTTTATTTGCTTTATCAATTTTTTGTGTACTTGGCGGCAACGCTTTCAGAATGAAATAAATATGGGTCTAACTTTTACCTCGCTATCCTAATGAATACTGAAAAGAGTTTTGTTTCGAAATTTTTCTTTCGTTCTTTTTTTTGGTCAACGAACTTGTAATATTTTTACAATTTAATTCCTACATGGATCAAATAACTTGTTCAATTTACTTTAATTTGCTTTTTTAAAAAGTTCGCTACAACCACTTCTCGGGCTCTAAATGAAAGATCTTTTTGTCTTTAACCATCAAGATCTTAGCAAACGCTGATCGCACAAGAAAATAAAGAGGGTTTTAAAATATTTAATAAATTCCACACATAAATTGGCTAAGATCTTCAGTTTTATTTTTTAAATGAAAATATCAAGAAAAAAAGGGCTTTTGGTATCTTTTGAAATATTCAGGGGCTAACTTAAAAATATCGAAAAAGCAGTAATATTAAGTGTGCCTTTTACAGTTCAATATGCCTACAAAAACCCCACAAAGTTTTGATTCAATCGAGCTGTTGTTTTTTGAAAAAGTTGACACTCCAGAGAAAAAATTCCTGGCCATGGCCGGAAAAGTACATTGTCTAGCAATGCCTTCTACCTACAGAAATAATGCATTTTGGAAGTAAGAAACCAAATTGAAAATAATATAGATTTCCGTTTAATCGGAAAAACGGATTTTTGTGGTGATCAACCATATTTTTCGACTTTGATACATCATCCATATGCAGAGTTGGCACACCCCGTACAATTGGTACTTCCGACGTTCGCGCTTATTCAAAACCGAAGTTGAGTCAGCAGATATTTTTTATGTCGCGATGCCGCCAATTTTTATAAATTAATATTCTATTTCGGTTTCAACCGGACGGCGATCACGACAAATAAATAATTTTCATAGCAATACTAAAACGAATTTTTAAAGTCAAGAAGTTTCTTTTCTTTTTTGCAAGAATGAAGTATTGTCAACGCATTATGGGATAGAAAATATTTTTTTTTTTTTGGCCAAAATTCTGAAACCTACCAATCTAACTTAAAATAAGGTGCTCTTTACCAAAGTCGGTCTATATAAGGTCACGACATTCGGCCATATTGCTTTGACGTGTTATGACGTCACTCTTTGGACAATCCACGAAGGCTGAAAGCCTAAATACTAACGTACCGTGGGTGTCTTAAGCAGGGTAAGAGGAAGTTTGTTAACACGGGACTTAAAAACTTGAAGATTTGGGGGGAAGGAAAGACCTCCGCTGGCAGTAGGTTCCACAGTCTAGAAACTCTAGGGATAAAAGAACGAACGAAATGGGAAGTTCGGGGCCTGTCCAATTGAACTGTATAGGGATGCATACGCGCGGCACCACGAGTTTCTCTGTTGGGAGCTGCAAGAGGAGGGACTATACTGGATAATTCGTCGG
Source organism: Listronotus bonariensis (assembly GCA_014170235.1). NCBI lineage: Eukaryota > Metazoa > Arthropoda > Insecta > Coleoptera > Curculionidae > Listronotus > Listronotus bonariensis. Next base: position 77,457 of record JACEGR010003280.1, read on the forward strand.
AGCAGAAGCCGTAAAAGTATCTATAGAAGAGCGATAGATCTCCCACAGCTCGACGATGGGCAAGAAGAAGGAAGTCTTTGAGTAAGTAAAGGATCATTAATAAGACGAACAGCCCTTCTTTGAATGGCATCAAGAATGCTGAGGGTTGTAGGGGATGCCATTCCCCAGACATGAGAACAATATTCCAGAGAGGGTCGAATTTGGGACACATACAAAGTGTATAAATTGGAAGGAGAAAAATACTTTTTGGCTCGGAAAAGAAATCAAGCTTTTTTGAAGCCGCGGTGGCTATAGATACAATGTGTTTATGCCAGTTAAGGTTATTCTCAAATGTGACGCCCACAAGGTTAAATGTGTCCCCGCTCTGCAAAACCTGGCCACTCATAAGCAAAGGATGAGTGTTTGATGATTTTTTCGCGACAAGGAACACGATTGTGTTTTGGATGCATTAAATTGAACGAGATTTTTGGCGCCCCAATCAATATCAAATTGAGATCCTGTGAAAGAAGATATCTGCATCGCCCTGCGTTTGCTTTCCAAGTCGGGTTGAGAGATTGGTTTGGGAACCTGAAAAGTGGAGTGAAGGGGTACTATCGTCAGCATAACTATGAATGGGATTGGTTGTGGAAGAAAGAAGGTCTGTGTAGTATTCTGCCATTTCTAGGTAGTAGTTATTTAAAAATTACATCCATGGTGGCACTACCGCGTTGTCTAAAAGGTGCTGTGTGAAATGCAACTGCATGTTTAGTGCTTGGATAACGTTGACGGAACACGACAATATTGGGTTAAACATCCAGTAACCCGCTCACGTTTGCTGGTATTTAGGCATAAACCTTCGTGAATGTCATAAAGATTAAAAAAAAGAAATGTACAAGGTCAAGTATGCATGTATTAAGGGGGGGAATAAACTTTAAAGTTCTCAGGAAAGGAAAAAAGTTACAACATAATTACTTTTTGCATAAACACGGCTTATTTTTTTAATATAAAGATTTAAAAAAAAATGTATTCAGAATTCTTCCATAGCTACAGGGGTTACGGAGTGTTGACCCGTAAGCGACAGGTCTCAGAGTTCGATTCCGGAGCTACTTACAGAGCGGCCAAGTTTACAGAGCAAAGACTTCCACTTCAATCTTGTGGGCGTCACGTTTGAGAAGTAACGCCCAGCTGGCATAAACACATTGTATCTATAACAGCTACGGCAGCTTCAAAAGCTTGGATTTCTCTTTCAGGCAAAAGTATTTTTCCGCTTCTAATTTATGCACTTTATATGTGTCCCAAATCCGACCTCCCCTTGGAATATTGTTCTCATATCTGGGGCATGGCGTCCCCTACAACTAACATCTTGATTCTATTCAAGAAGAGCTATTCGTCTCATTAATGATCCTTCTTACAGAAGGAGAACTTCCCTCTGCTTGCCCATCAATCGGGCTGTGGGGGATTTATCGCTTTTTGCATAGGTACTTTCATGGCTTCTGCTCTGGAAGAGGTGTCCCGGTATGGTTCCTCCGCTCACGGTTCCCAACAGAGAAACTCGTGGTTCCGCGTATCATCCCTATACGGTCAACTGGACGAGGCCCCGAACTTCCCACTTTGTTCGTTCTTTATCCCTAGAGTTTCTAGGTTGTGGAACCTGGAGGTCTTTCCTTCCCCCCCCAAATCTTCAAGTATTTAAGTCCCGTGTCAACAAACTCCCTCTTACCTCGCTTAAGACACCCACGGTACGATTATTGTTAGGCTTTTGGCCTTCAAATGGTTATCAAAGGTATTTTATTTTAGAAGATATACAGGTCCATTTAGAGATGATTTAAAGAAAAGGAATCTCTAAAACCGAAAAAAGCGCAAAATTTAAAAAAAAACCCTTTAGATTATTCAAACTATGTAGTTTGGTAACTAGTGTTTTCCGCTCTGTTATGAATGCATTACTTACCAAAGCTATCCTATCCAATGAAAGCAAAAAATTAAAAATAAAAATACATTTAATCAACACAATTTCAAAAATATCGAGACTAAGTAGAATCACAAGTTTTGCCGATACTGGCAACTACTTTGAGATTTGAATTACCGTTTGACTTATTTATTATTATATTTTTGGAAAATAGGCACAACTTATTTTTTTTAAATTTAATCCCACATGAAAAATGGTGGTGATAAAATTTTTTAATTAACAATCGTGTCAATCTCTCAAGTATTACGTGAATAAATATAGATTAAAAAAACTAAAAACACGATTTTTTAAAACACATCGAACTACATCCTCATGAGGGGTTGTAAGTAATACTGATACAGCTAGTAAAGTAAATCTCTAAGAGATGGCCGACAGTTGGAGAAAAGTTACATACATACAAACATATAAGTAAAGCTAATAAAACCGTTGAAAAAGTAAAAGACTTCTATAAAAACCTTGAATTTTTACATAATATTTTTCTCTTTTAAGACAACTTGAAACTACAAAATGATCTTACCTTTGTTAAGAGTGTGGCAACAAAACTATAAAAGCACCACCTCCAGCACTCTCGACGATAATGGCAATAAATTTGGGGTTCACAGCACAAAACGTGAGTCCCAGGAACTTTTGACACCCTAATAGTATCGTAGCATTGTTCTCTTTTCAGCGCTTGACCATAAACGTGCCTGAATTTAGAGACTTCTGACAACGCGAAAAGACATCTGGAAATAAAAAATAACTGGTTAAGATCATGTGATGTCCAACGCCACACTATTTAGTCTAAAATCCGAATAGGACGGGACCTGCACCCATGTGTTTACTGGATAAAAACTATTTTACATTAAATATAGTATTTAAACAAAGATATTGCCAAGGTTGCCTCAAAATATGTGGTAAAATAACCTCAACACTTTTTGACACACCCTGTATAATGGCATTTTTTATTTTATTTTACTCTACATGATAGTAATAACATTAAATTTTTTCTGTTTAATTTTGTAAATAAAGCCATGGGAAATGGTTTAAATGTCAATCTTTAAACAATAATTATTATATTTTATTGGCACATTCTGTAAAATTTAAGCATACATATTTTAATAGATGATATTTATTTGGGTACACGCCAAGTAAACTTAAAAAACCAAAAAGTCCAAAAATATTTTTAAAATGTATTTTTAATAACTAGCCCTAAAATGTATTTAAAAAAATAGGGTCTTTTAAAGATTTTTAGAAAATACCACATCAAGTATATCTAACTTAATTAGTTTTGGAAATACAGCCATCCAAATCAGGTATTCAGGTATTTTTTAAAGTACCGCTATTATGTAGTAGGTAAAGGTAATGACTTTATATGTGACGTTACCTCGCGCTTTCCATTTAAGGCTTTAAATGCAAGCGAGAGCGCGGAACGAGCGACAAAGAGGCACAATCTCCGCGTCGTTCGACATCTGTTTCTCTCCTACTTGAGTGAGCGTGCAGTGAAAAGTAAACGTGGTGCCAATTGTTTATAGCAACGATAATTGCGGCGATAAAGGTAATGATTCTTTCGACGTTGTCACGTTCAACTATCGTCAGTAAACCGACTTTGCAGACAACCGATTTTTTAATTTTAAATGGGGTAAAAAAAGGACTCCCATGACGTCACAATATCAGCTGTTTACTGTCATATCGAAGTTGGGTCACCTTTTTTAAACACCTTGCACAAGACCTCCCTTTTCATTATTTTTTTTAATGGGCCCAACTCTCAGTGTGATATTTATATCTGTCCACTTTTGCCAACAATTTGATTTAAACTAAATTCCTCAAATTTTTTAAAAAATACTGAACAAATCAAATGTTAAGGGTGGGGGTCCTGACTTGTCATGCAGGGTTAGGTGATTGTGGGTAAGTTCCAATCTTTACATCTCGGATGAGATTAAAATGAATAGAATAACAAGTGGAGCTAATCCGCGCACTAAAACATTATATTTGCATAAACAATTTTTGTTTTTCAGTTTATTTATGTTGTGTCGTCATTTTTTCTATCGAATTTTTATTAATTTTTGTGTATTAACAGTTGCTTCACCTACGCAAGAAATATCACCTAAAAAAGTACTACAATAGAGTAAAACTTTATCTTGATCGAGGTCGTTTATATTTACGTTTATTATCGTTTAAAGAAAAACTATATTTTGCTTTTTACATGATGGTATTTAGTTACAAAATTTGCGCCACCTAAAAAAAAGTCATCGACCGCGTGTTCTAAACTTGCCGATTTAATAAAAAAAAAAATGTTAATCATTTAGTCGCGTACAGACGGGTGTAATGCAACCTGCAATGCAACATGCAACGCAAAGAGATTTGCTAGTTTAGACAGTTGCGCGTAATGCGCGCTGGAACTTTCGTCGCAATCCATCCTTTGTGTGTGCCCAAAAGCCGGCACTTTTTGGGCACACACAAAGGCGCCTATTTGTGGGGAAGGTGGCAGCAACGATATTAATGGCCATTTCCACCAACTTTTAGGGATCCTAGCGCGCTAGGTAGAGAATAACTTTTATATAAATATTCTCTACCTAGCGCTAATGATACCCTCTAAAATAGTTGGTGGAAATGGGCATAAGACCCTGTATTGCGTTGCATGTTGCGTTGCACTTTGTTTCACACATATCTGTACGCGGCTTAAAGCCGTGTAACGCAACCTGCGATGCAACATGCAACGCAACAAGATTAGCACGTTTGACGGTTGTGCGCAATGCGCGCTGGAACGTTCGTCGAGATCCTTACAGGTACCGTTTTTTGCGTTTTCTACCAGCGCCGACATCTTTTGTTTATCCGGTTTTTTTTTACTTGCACTACAACCTCGTTGGTATACAAGTTCGTTTTAAATGCGGATAATCAGCAACAATATTAAGATCCTTTATTGCATTGAATGTTACGTTGCATGTTGCGTTGCACGTTGCATTACACCCGTTTGTACGCTGCTTAACCTGAAGAAAATTATTTTAGAGAAGAATTTAGTTGGCTACAGGCACCTATAAGGCCGTTTGTACTACACTACTCAAAAGAATTATCGCATATGCTCGATTAATTTTGAATCGCCCTGTATGATAAGCTGTTGAAAGGGAGTAGTCAAATTTGTGATTATAAAATATCAGAAATGGGTAAGGGTATAAATTATTAACAAATGAGATTTCTCCTTTTAACAGCACATTATATATAGCGATTAAAAATTATTCATTTTTTCAATTTTTTTTTATCACCCCGTAGGATTTATTGCTAACAGTAAAAAACAACGGTTAATATAAAGTTATAGCTTCACGTTTTCTTAACATTTCCTTTTTTTAATTGTTTTAATAACTTAATTATTAAAAGAGATTTGAGCCATTTAAACCAAAGCATTTTTGTATTAAAGCTTATGAAAGATATCGAGCATATGCGATAATTTTTTGAGCAGTGTATTACTTTGTTTGATAATTTTTAGTACTGTAGTTTTAAGTATTTTTGTTGTCTTTAAAATAAATAATAAAATACATTTTTGTACCCCAATCTCTCCCAAATCCCAATGTTTCTACATAAATCTACCTTTATATTAGAACACAGAAAGTACCTCCTTAAGTTTTTAGCATTCCACTTTAAACACCCCTGTAGTTAAGAGTATAAATTTCAAAGAAAATATATTTGAATTAAAATACCTTAGTGACTGCACCCTCTACCAGTGTTGCGAAATTACCTCCCTTAAGTTTTTTGCATTATTTTTTAAACACCCTGTAGTTAAGAGTTTAAATTTCAAGAAAATATTTTTAATTCCAATACCTTTTGGTGAATGTACCTCAGATGTTATATTAGATAAGCATAATTATTGATTAAAATGCAATTAATCAATTATATTTTGGTTGGAATCATAAACAATAAATTAATTTGAAGAAAAATAACTCTTGGTGTTTTAAATAGATTAAAGTATTAGGTCTGGTTACCCATATTTTGTCCCCTGGAGAAAGGTTTGTATTTATATTAAATAGGAAATATCGTAATACTACGTGGGTGAAAAAAATCTAAAAATATGTGGCTTACAAACATGTTACAATAGGAATAAATAAATTGTATTTTTTGTTATAAAGCTAACAATGATGATAACGGTATTTCCAAAGTAAAGTATGACATTTTAATAATACAGGGTGTCGGTTCACACTGAACCCGATTTGATCGCAAAATAACTTTGGAATGAATAAAAATTGCTTTGCTGATAAAGTTTTCAAGAGACAGCCTTAGATTTTCTTTAAAGATTTTTTTTTTCTTATCATATTCGTCATTTTGCTGTGTTTCTCTATTAGCCCAAACACAAAAATGGCTCGAAATTTGAAACATACAAGGCAATTTTGTAAGACCCCTGTACTTAAACTGGTTCACAAAATCGTAATTTTTTTCTTTTGAAAAATATATCGATAATAATAATCAAGGTTTGAGCCCATAATATTAGGAGGTCTATCTATCTTGATCTGAATATTTTACATAAAATTCTTCCAAAGAACCGGTAATTCCCTACAAAAAAAAGCTCTCCCTGTAAGTGTCGTCAAATAAGCCGTTTTTAATAATAGTGCGACATTGAACAAGTTTTGACAATTTTTTTTACTTTGAGTTTCAAGTTTTGTTACTACTACAAATATTTATATTTAAATAAATCCAATACATATTTTAAAAGAAATAAGATACGCTACAAAAAAGAGGTCTCTTAACATTTTCAAAATTTCTCTCTTTCAAAGACATTGAAATTACTTTTGGTTAACTTCAATGTCGAATAAACCGCGAAACTGAAGGAGTGAATTTATTATAAAATATAAAGAGATCTTTGTAGCTCAATTAGCAGACCTCACAATGCTGCCTGTTGTAGTTTTGTGAAATAAAAAAGTATATTATTTGGTTTTAGTAAGGTGGTACAACGAACTAACCCTATCGTTTTTAGATGTCCTACTAAACAAAACTTCATTTTTATCCAAAAAATGCTATAATTTATCACAATTTACCTTTTTTTAGCTAAGGATTTAAGCTACCCAAAATGCACGCCCCTGGCGACTAACGAGCTCTTTTGCAAGAATATTTATCATATTTAAAAAAAAATCCTTATACCAAGTACTAGGTATTAAGAATCATTCAAGAAAAACTAATTTCAGCCTTTCAATCCCTCTAGGGCACATTCTTTGTAAAGAAGGTCTTTAGGAAAAAAATTATAAGATCAGCAAACGCTGTTTGCCGGCAATGTACATTTTCATATTGGCATTGATGGTAAAGCATTGAAGCAATTGGTGGCAATATTATTGCCAACATCTTTATACGCATTAAAAAGTCAACCCTAAATAAAACACTTAATTGCCAATAAATTTTACATGCAGGCGAATTGCCGGCAAGCATACAAAAATGGCGGCATACCAATCTGATTAAATAAAGCACGCGTTTTTGTTGCGAAGCAAATAAATATTGGATTTTTGAAGGCAAACCTTCAACGCATATTCATACTTTTTAAACCATATTATTAACATTGGTATTTAACTAACATTAAAGCAATTTTTTGATCTGTTTTATTTATAATGGCAGCTAAACAACATTATTTTATGTTTTTTACATAATTTAAAATGGCCTTTTCATAACATTTTATTGTTAAAAATCATGCAAAATAAAAATTAGGTCAAACAAAATGTTTATTATGTATTTTGGAGCTGAATAAAAATAAAATGATGGTAAAATTAGCTACGTTAATTTCGACCGAAGGTGACCGCTTCTAGTGCATTTGTTTTCTACGTGGTTTCTAGCTTTTTAGTTTCTTTTTTAAGAAAGAGTTTTTAATAGACATAATTAAATGTATTCATTACCTAATAAGTGTGTGTTGTGTGATTAATTGGTGATGGCTAGTCGAGAAGGCAAGATATTCAAAGTAGACTGTTAGGAGCTGTAAACATTTTTGTTTAAAACTTTATTAAAAGTTTTAAAGACGTGTTAATAATAAAATATTATATATATTTAATAGTTTTTTGACATACCGATAGATGGCGTAATGGACAATAAACTACTACGTTTCTGCAATATCTTGCTTTTTATCGTCTAAACCGTACCCATTGGACAAAAATAATTCGAGAGCGGTCTGCGGTAGGTGATCTCACTTAGCTTTGAAAGAAATATCTTCGGCTAGTGTAAAAATCTGCATCTCCAAGTTGGACAGTGTTCCGAGAGATGGTACTTTGCATTACAAGGAAATTGCATGCAGTAAGGAGTTTTTCCTATTTTAATTTTCAAATAAAATATCGCATCATTTTAGCTTTTAAAAAAAAGTATATGCGACAATTTTCGTCAATAAGACGTCAGCTTGCTGCTTGGGAGTATCTGCATTTGCCCACTTTCGTGTCTTTTTGTTATCTTTTTGCCAATAACTTATTAATGATGGATGCCATCATCTTAAACGCATTTTTTGCCAATAACTTATTAATGACGGATGCCATCACTTTATCTGCAACACGTGGATTAATAACGCAACAGTTGCCCACTATTGCGCTTGATACCTTTTGCCAAATGCCTGCCACTAAAGCCAATGCCTTGCCACTAAGAGTGTTGGCAATGCCAGTAAATTAAATGTACAACGCCGGCAAAAAATGGTGCATGATGGGATCATCATTATTTTCACGTAACTATATGAACTGCCGAGAGATTGGGCCCAACACATTCTTGGACACCTTGCAGCCGTCCGTGACTAGACAAGACGATATAGAGTGCTCTCTTGAGTAGCTCATTCTGGCCGGTACGAGACGAAGTTATTGTTCCATCTTTTTACCGTTCTCAAGACAAAAAGAAGATGATGGAAAATATCGTATAGTTTCACGGTATTACGATTGAGAAAAGTCAAGAATCAAGAACAACCTTTTCTTTTCTCACAAAATTTCTTAAATTAAATAAAAACGATCAAGATAAATACCCCAAAGAACAAACAATTTAAGGAAAATTAAATTATCCTTCAGGTAAGCAACTATCTGAGCAAAATAATATAAATAACTAAACCGGCGCAGGCGCTCAAAAACTCAGTCCCATTTTGGGAGAGCGCCAGGAAATCGATAGAGCCATACGTCCGAATCCAGGCTGAAATAGAGCTCTGGAAACAGTTATCGGAAAAGCGCTTTGCAATGAAGCTGGATAATTGAAAAATTATTCGCTGTTATACCGGAGGCGTGAGGGTGTGGGCAAGTGAGTTGAGAAAAGTGCGGTCTTTGGAAAAATCAAGGGCATAGTTAAAAACGAGCGTTAAATATATGCCACACTAAGAAGAGCATTTGTAAGTTGGATATTTTCTTCTATAAAAGTTTACTAAGTAAATCTTTTAAAATTATTTTACAATTATATTATATTTTTAAAATTTGTATTCCAAGATTAGTCATTCAGTGGAGATCCTGGTATAAGAGATACCATTTTATTGGTCCATACCAAATTATATTTTCTTAAAATGAATTTTGATATTAACAGGTGAAAAGCTTTGAAGGCTACTTAACACAAAAACATCAAGAGAACAACTTAAAGAAAAAATATATATATATACAGGGTGTTTCCTATATAGCAGTAAGACAAGCTATAGGGCATATTTCGGAGTCTAATTTCTATGAGAAAAGTTCATATAAGCATATTTCTGAGCAATGCTTTATATTTCTAAGATACAGGGTGTTAAACTTTAACAAGAGAAAATCGAGTGTTTAATGATATCCTAAATATGCCTTATCCCATTTGAATAAAATTTCAGTATTTGTTAAAATATGAAAGTTAATTTAGCCCTAAACTAACTTTTAATTTGTGGGACCAGTGGTGGTGTGGGATGCATTCAAGCTATATATTATTGTCAAAAAAAATGTACGCCACTGACTTTTTCTTGCAACTTTATATCTTTTTCGGATAAAACACCTTAAATACAACTTTTTGTATCTTTATATTTACACAGAACCTTGCTTGGTTTCCATTAGAAAAAATCCGCCAAACTGCATCATCCTGGACCAATCACGAAACATTTAGGGCCCATTTTTTTTGTGTTTAATTAAGTCGTTGTATCTTCTTTGCTCGCAATTATGTAACAACAAGAATAAATGCTTAATCAAATAAGTTCTATATCTGGTCTAATAAATTTTACTAAAAGTGTTTTAGCAATTTTTAGGATTTTTGGAAACGTTTAACACCTTGTAATGTACGCTACTGACTCCTGTGCAATTTAGCACAGGCTGTCCACGGATAAAGGTTTACAAGAGGACAAATGGATAAAAAACTTTTTCGAAAAAAAAACAGTTTCTTTAAGTTAATACCCTATAATTTAAGGATGAAAATTTTGGGGGTCAATGTTTACAGGGTGATTCAAAAATCGATCACGAAACTTAAGGGGTAGTTCACTACTTGACAAAATAAGGAGTGAGGCTTCATATAAATTTTTTTCCAAATGTCATTCGTTTTCTAGTTCAAGCCGTCAAAGTTCAATTTTTATTTTTTGGTTTCTGCCTTCATATTGCATTTATTTTTTTAACCAATCCAGTTGATATTTGGCACACAAATCGAGCTTTGAAGATTCTAAAATTTTTAAGATAAAGTACTTTTTTAAATACCGCCAGAGGGAGCACTTTACCTAAAACTTAACATTTATTTACATAATAACTTTTTATTTTGACAGATATCCACTTGAAGCTGGGGGCGCCATTTTTATAGACAATCAAAACTTAATAAGGTACTCTTTAATAAAGTCGATAAACCTCACCGTTTGAGCTCCCGAACTGCATCCAAGGTTTCATCAGTTTCAATCAAATTACCCCTACATACATACAGGGTGTCCAGTAACTCAACCGACAAAATTTACGGGACGATTCTACAACAGAAAATAAAAAAACACATACATATGTCCTAAACGTCTTAGTTTTGAATATTAAAAAAAATATTATTTTTTTTCTTAATTTTTAACACCGTAGTTCAAAACTAAGACGTTTGGGATATGTTTATATATGAAGTTTTCTTATTTTTTGTTGTAGAATCGTTTGGTGGATTTGTCGGTTGGGTTCATATGCAGCTGCCAGGTAATTTGATTGGAATTGATAAAAACTTGATAATGTCTGTTGATACCTAAACAGCGAGGCCTCGACAACAAAGTACCTTATTTAGTTTTGCTTGTCCATAAAATGCCCCAGTATCATCAGGAAACAAAGTTATGATGTAAATGGAATTTTTCAGTTTTAGGTATAGTGCCCTCTGTGTAAAAACCACTTTGTCTTAAAATTTTTTAGAGATCTGCAAGCTCGATTTGTGTGCCAAATATCAACTGGATTGGTTACAAATAGAAAAAGGATGAACTTTGTCGGTTTTGCTAGCCTCGAAGCTGAATGACGATAAAGTATATGAAGCTCCTTTAAGTTTGTGATCGATTTTTGAGTTACCTGTAAACTTTGTCTAAAACACTAAAGGTATTTTATAATAACGCCTAAAGCTTGTGCTGCCTTTGTTTTAATAAAACAGAAAGTATTACTTATGCACTTGTTTAATAATTTAGGTACTACTATCTATTTCTGATGCTTATTAAATAGGTGAAAACTAAAATGGAACAAGTGGAAGACATATTACGATTTAATTTGTTTTTAATATTTTGACACCCCAGGAGGCCTAAGCCTGAATACAGAGTACCGTGGGTGTCAGTTTTGACCAGATGTTTAACCCATCGTTTGCAGCAACGCTAATGATAACGAAAGAGAACCTTCGTGTTACCTGGCTGCTAAGCGTTACTAGCTATGAAAGTAATATTTTTAGCGCCTGGAGAAAAAGTAGGTAAGAGTAAAAAGAAAATATGCTTGTGGGAAATATTAGATTTATTTATAAAAATAACTAATTTATGACAAAATATTTTATAAAACTAGGTTAGGTATTGACATTAAAAGTAGTTGTTCAATTTGAGCAATTAGCAAAATAAATTGAGTGAATAATAATGAATTAACAGTTTTTAAATTTATTGTTGGGGTACCGTTATTACCTTTTTAACTACGTTATTCATATTTTTCACTGTTACTTCATTAGAGGAAATATTAGGAATTTCGTAAAATCTCTTCTTTCCACCTTATTACTATAGGGATTCAGCAATATATCCCTCCGCAACAGAAGAAGACTTCCAACCTCCATGCCTTTTTTCCAAAAATATCGACATCCGAAGCATTGGCGTTCTTCTAAAGAAATGCCAGTGTATCTACTGGATGTCTTCCAGCTTTAAAACTTCTGCAATTTCTTTTAGGTTCATTTGAAATAGTAGTGCTTTCCAATTACTTGATTAACACATTTACCTCTTCATAACGATACAATGAGCGCTCATTCAGAGCATTCCTGGTCTCAGCTTAATATATTCTGTAGAAATCTGACATAAGGAACTGAGCCTTCATCGTTGGTTACTACAAAGTTTCTTTAACTTTATTTTTAGACTCCACTATTTTTACTATAGCCAATGTCATTTCTTATTTCTACATTACTTAGCTTCATTTGTATATTTCTGTCTGTCCGCATGCCCCAGCCACTCCCATAATGGCTATTATTTTCATTGCTGGGCACTTGATCAGGCGCGTTAAGTAAAAACTTTATGATTTCCTTCTTTTTTAATGTTTTTTTACTTTTTTTGCCTCATAACCATCGTTTTTCCTTTTAATAAAAGCAACTAGTTTCTTGAACTCCGAAATATCTTGATTTTGTTTACGGAAATGGTTAACTTAAGTATGGAATATACAGACCAGAGGGTTGGTGGTTATAAAGACTCGGATTTTTCTGAAAATACGCCAACATCACATTCTCGTCAACCCGCCCCACATTTTTTGTAGCAAAGTCATCTAGAAAATGATTTATATGTTTGATGGTACCTCTTTAGATTTTGTTCATAGAAGTGAGGCACACGCAAGGTCAGCTGCCTTTTGATGCCATTTTCACATTCATTTAACATTTTAAAAATGGGAATGGATTTATACTAAATTAACAATAATTCAATATCTGACAAGTGCTGATGATGACAATGTCAACAATAAATGAGTTGCTATGGATTAATTTTTACAGGTAAAATTTCAAAATCTCTTGATATTTCTATTAAAACATGATGTTAATGATTATTAAATTATGCGATACATAGAACAGTAGCAGAAAAATATAATACATTACACGATGCTAAAGGTTTTTCAGTGTTCGGAGGTTTTAAATAGCTCGGCTCTTCGCCCTCATCATTTAAACCACCTCACACCAAAAGTAAACTTTCGCATCTTGTAATGTAAATAACTATTTTTCCGAGACGGGAAAAAATTGATATTGTATCTCTTTAATAGGTACTAAATGTGACTTTTCATAAAATTATTTTTTCCGGTGGAAAAAGTGAGTACTTTTTCCCGAACATACATACACGTAAGTAAAGGTATTTAATTTTAGAATAATTTATTATACAGAACTTACATTTTACATTTACCTTTATTTGAAGTCCAGTCAGATATTTTTTGAATTTTGTAATATTTCAAATAAGTACTAAACGAACGCTTTTCGTTTAAACTTTTTAATTTCACGTCAAGATACAAAGTAACATTGACAGATACTAAATAATTTCCTTAAGGGTTTTAATACTAATGCAAGGTGTAGTTGTGTTTCAAATATACCAGTTGACCAGCTTGAAACTTTGCCTGGTTTATTGTCTCCTGCTTCAAGTGTCGGGAGTCAACAGAACTGAGCTAAAAATCTAGATCTTTTTTCCCTTGCATAATTAATAAATATTTTTATTCTGGTAACTAGGGTTACTAACTTTAAACCAATAAAATACATTTTTGTTCAGGTGTTTTTCTCAATTTATAGTGAATCATGAGTATAGTTTTATTTCATTTTTCTGTATTTAAATAAAATTAATCATACATATTTATAATAAAAATTTTAAACCTTGCATTTAATACATTATAAATGTGAGTTTTTAATGGAGACTTCTATACAAAAAGCCACGCTATCGGTGGTTGTAATGCCGTCAGTCCAGGTATTACTTAGGGAGACTCTAGATAGGTTTATTAAAATGAGTAAATTAATGTGCATTAGGTTTTCGCCCTCATGCCTTCTTTAAGCACGCCATAAAATTCGACATTTAGGAAAACCGCCGTTAACCCCGTTTACTTTTATTCAATTTAGTGGAGCAGATTTAATGAGCTGCGTGTCATAGGTACAAATAATCCGATGGATTAACACAGACAAAACCTAATGGTGTCGAACAACCCATTGTAGTTGTAAATAAATTTAATTATGACTGTTGTCACAAAAAGTCTACCTGTACCAGTTTTATAAGCGACAAAGTTCTGAAGCAGAATCACCGTAAAAATAACCTACACTCGCACTATCGCTTGGGTCATAGGGGCGCGCTAGTGCCACCTTTGCTATTTAATATTAAAAGTCTTGGCTTTGCCATGTTTGCATTTATTTGTTAATACAATTTTTACTGGTAATACTATATAAGAATATCGTCTAAACTTTAAGGGTGATTTGATATCAGAATTCTATAGTTACATATGTTCATATTAAATTATGATTATATTTAATTATTTACAGGTTTTTCTTTTTGTTTTAAAATCACGGAAAATTGACTAAACAACCTGATAACGTTGCTACGGGCCATAGCCTCCAAGGGCTCGGATTGGCTAGTCTCGTAGCATTTTTATCACTTCTCATGCGCCATTACTAGAGAAATAGTTGTTGTGTGGTGATTTTCTCAGTTTTTCATGTGTCTTATAGTGTTTTTTATGTAAATTACTGGACAATATTACCGACAATATGGTTCGTGGAATGCCAAGTATGCAAAAATAGACTCTTTAAAACCCCAATGTGTCATTTCACGAGTAAGTAAACATATGTTTGTTTTGCAATTCATTGGCGTCGCATCGTTGTTGGCGTAGTCTGATGGGTATTTATTTCTTATGAGATACATAATAATATGTTTTAAATTATTTCATATACATAACTTATTTTACAAATGACTATTTTTTTTTTACTGACAAACCACGAAGGCTAAAGCCTAAATACTAACGTACCGTGGGTGTCTTAAGCGAGGTAAGAGGGAGGGAGGAGGGTACTATGATATTAGTGCAATTTTCTTTATGAGAATAAATTTAAATTAAATTTAATATTATTTGTAAAACTGCCTTTAAGCAAATGTAATACATAAGTGGTTATTTAAAAAATCCTCATTCTATCTTTTTAATTCCTGATTAAATACATATACACACGCACACTTACTAAAATATACTAAATTATTGATTAAATAAATGTTGCTAGTGGAAAAAATACTAATATAGTGGATGCTATATAAATAGGGAGATTCTGTTGATTTTTTTGTTATTTTGATTGTGTTTTTATACATGTTTAGTATGTAGTTTTTACTGTAGTTATTTATTTCCAATATAAATATTGAAATTTTTTATACATCGCTTAGCCAATTCAAAAGGTTCATAGGCAATACGTAAAAAGAAGACGGTCTAAGGCGTGTAGTACACTAACAGGGAAGACATTATCAAAGAATGCTGGCATATAAACACATGGCAATGAATCTGTCCCACATTGTTCTTGCTTTAATTGTCTATGAACCTTTTGAAGTGAGAAAACATGTATATTCGTGTATTTTATGTTTACTGAAAAGCAAATAAAAGTATATTTATATTTATGTGTTATTTATTTACCAAAACCTCTTCATGAAATACTATCGTTACTTTTTGTAAAAATATTATTTCAATAACAAGTTGTTTTTTTACTTTTGCACAAATTGAGGAATTGCCAATAAGAGACATTTTAAAATTACTTATTTTTCTTATTTGGTCAGGTCTTAAATTTAAGAAAATCAAAATTTTCCTACCTTAAATCCATATGGTTTTAAAATTAAACAAAAATTTTAAATAATAAAACTTCTAAAAAAAAAAAAATATACTAGTATTAAAAGTGGTATCTTTCGTTTATCGCCATTGTAAAGTTCTCGCCAGTTGAGAAGATGCCACGGTGTCACCAGTTCTGTCTCACTCTTTCAATTATTCTCCTTTTTGTTGCTTGCACACGTTGTAAACGTGACGCGTTTAGACAGCGATAGTTGATTACTGTCTTTATTTGTGACGCTTGTGGCACCTTTGTAACTGGTTTTTAGTCTCCTCAAATGACCTTGTGTTGTTTTGTAAATGCTTAAATTCAGTCAAAAAACAAAGTGTATATCACAAATATTCCCAAAATCTAAATAAAATTTGGTAGAATAAACAATTTTTAAAATAATTTTCCTCATAAAATGTAACGAAAGTAAAGAATATTTGTGTCCAGTAATAATAAAAGAATTGAATGCTTGTTCGCTAAAGGTTAAAGCACAACAAGGCGCTTAGGTCTCGGTAGCTCTCACGGACCGATCAAATTCCACATGCATTTTAAAAGAGTTACCTTGAATGATGTTTAAATACACGTAAGATATTTGATCGGTCCTGAGCGTACTGAAACACTGAGCGCACTGTGCTAGTTAGTGCAAATACGGGTGATGTATCCCCAAGTCAGTGTTCATGTTGTAAGTAGAAGTGTGCTGTAGAATGTGCGAAATGGCGCAATGCTGAACGCATGGAGTTGGTGAAACATCAAGTCTTTTAAGGAATGCATGTTATTATTTTGTATGAGTAATAGACCAGAATATGCTTTTTAAACTCTACCGTAATAATTTGAAATAAAAGATACAGCGATTTTCAATCTATTATTCAAAATGTTCTGAATTTGCCATGTCTAGTTAGTTACTAACTAAAATTTCTTGGTTTAAAAGAATTATAATATATGGGCATCATATTTTACATTGCAAGCACAAAAGAAGCCATAACTAGCAAGCGAAATAGAATGGCGTCCAAGGTAGGAATATACGTTTTTAGTGTACAATCTTTTAAAATTAAGCTACATATCCAGTTTTATTCTATATTTTATTTATTTTTTAAATGTTTACTCCCTTTATTTAAAATAAAAACAAACACACTAAGGGATTTATCAGTATAAAGGGCTAGGCGATGTCTGGTGATTATCGTCTCATGTTCTTTGCGTTATCTAAATGACCAATTGGGCTAAGAAGGTTTCTATTTAAAAAATAAATAACATAAGACAATCATCAGTGTCTATGTCATAAATAATCAGTGATCTCACATTCTTATAAACAAAATAGGTTTTGAGAATGTGGGTTATGTTTTATATCTACGTACAAAGACGTAAAATTATACATGCACCCATTTGCGCCACTGTATTGTTTTGAATGTTGGACGTATTCTACGTTAACTGCACCGATGTTTGACAGATGTTGTTGTGACTGTTGCTGTTTAGAAAGTATAGAGAGTTAACTGATATCCATCTTTCTGGTTCGTTCTAAACAACCATTCTGTGACTATGTCTGATGTCATTGTTAATGATGAAGAAAATGCGCTACTTTTATCGATACGTGCATAATCGTATCAAAAAATGGAGGAAGAAAGACGATGTGAATCATTTGTATCAAGCAAATAAGCTGCTATTTGACGTAAGAGTTGTCAAAAATTATCAACTATCGCTTGGATGAAAGCTACTGGGCATTTCAATGCGTATGTCTGGAAATGACTTTGAGATTTGCAATAGAGATTGGACCAAATTATCAAGGACATCCAGGCTTAGCGCGAAGCCTTATCCCCGTGAAGGAAGCGTGTAATCACATTGCGTTTTTATGGCTACTGGAAGATTCGCTGCTGGGCCTTCAGTATCTTTAAAATATACAGGTAAGCGCTGTCGTTGACTTCCAGAGTATGCAGTGCTGTGACGTTCTAAGATTATGCGAGTGTGTTGGTAAACTGAATTTTTATTTTAAGGTGTGAAAAAACGGCATCTCCACAGGCAACTGACTTTCATTCGAAATATGCGTATGGCGCACATTTTGCGATTTCCCGAAGCGATATTC
Organism: Listronotus bonariensis; assembly: GCA_014170235.1. Taxonomy (NCBI): domain Eukaryota; kingdom Metazoa; phylum Arthropoda; class Insecta; order Coleoptera; family Curculionidae; genus Listronotus; species Listronotus bonariensis. Next base: position 95,345 of record JACEGR010003280.1, read on the forward strand.
TTTGTTTCTATGAAAATGCCGCTTTTATCTTGGATCCATAAAAAATTTCTTTGTTTGCATTCTTGCTATCAGAAAGAAGGAGAGCATCTGTCTTTATTTAAATTTATCTTTTACAAATAAAATACTGACGAATATAAACAAATCAGAATAACAAAAATAATTATGCAACACTACGATCACACGTTTGAGCACAGCATGACACTGGCATAGACGTGGTAATTGCCTGTGCGCCGGAAATTCTAGATTCAGCATACAGCACCAGCAAGATGACGTCATTATGACGTCATTTTTAAGTCATTTTGGTCATGGGACGTCATCAGACCAAAATTATGACGTCATTTTAACGTCATTTTAATGACAGTGTTTTGACGACTCAGTTTGGAAGTGACGTCTTTTCAGTATCGTTTTCCAAGTGTTTTGTCATATAGCTCTCTAATGAGTCGTCAAACGTGTAGGATCCAACCGCGAGAAAAATTGGTGACATTATTTGATTCATCGTGTGCGAATCAGCCGAAGCTATCGTGTTATGACAGAAAAACAAATTCTAATCGTTTTATAAGAACCGAAATAGGGAAAAACTCTACCGATAGATGGCGCAATGGACAATAAACTACTACGTTTATTCAACATGTAGCGTTTTATTGCCTACACGGTACCGATGAGACCAAATAGTTCGAGACCGGTCTGCGGTTGGTGATCTCAGTTAGCTTTGAAAGAAATATCTTCGGCTATTGTAAAAATCTGCATCTCTAGGTTGGACAGGTGATGCGACCTTGCAGTGCAAGGAAATGCAAGCAGTAAGGAGTTTTTCCTATTTCAATTTTCAAATAAAATATTTTATCATTTTAGCTTTAAAAAAACAGTATATACGTCAATTTTTCGTCATCTTAAAGACGTCATTAACGAGACGTCTTTTGTCTCTGACTTAGGGAGGTCAATTTAATGTCATTTTGTCGTCATCTTATGACGTCTTTGCTGACCAAATTTGACCAAAAATGACTTAAAGAGACGTCAATAAGACATCCAGCTTGCTTTTTGGATATGTGCAATTTAATTTTCTTTTGGATCAGTGCCGTATTATCCATTAGGCTGACTAATGCGCCATGAAAAAAATAGGCGCCATACTGGGGAGTAATAGGCGCTAGACAGGGAAGTTTCTAAAAAAGCTTAGGTCGAGGTGGGGATTTAGAACTAACTTTTCTGTGGGGATATAAATAAATAAAATAGACGTGAAAGGAGAGGCGCTCTAGGAATTGTAGCCTGGGGCGCCTCATACGCACTAATACGGCCCTGTTTCGGATACTTCTGAAACGACTGTAAATTTTACGACGAAATGTTGGGAATTTGGAAAGCATTATCTCTTACCGTTTCCAACATTCTAATGGTGCGACTTGAATTTATAACAGCCTGTATATAAAAAAAAGGAAACTGCAATGAAAAAATATCCAATTTATAAAGTTGCATTTTTAATAAACTAAGAGTAATAAATAAAGTAATTATCAAGACTGTTATAAAAACAATTATTTAATTTGGAAAAAGATGTTAACAAGATAACTATAATTAAAAACACACTTCTATTCAAAATATTGACATTTTCATTAATTAAAGTGACTGGTACGTACTAAAATGAACGCGCCGGTAGTAATCTTATTAGTGACAATTTTAAATTTTAAGTTTTGTACGTTACAAAAGCCTAATGTGGATGCCAGAAGACACGATGTGTATATAGCTGGGTTCTTTCCATTTGGAAAAGGAGTGGAAAACTCTGAGACAGGTATGTTTTATAAATGTCTTATTATTATTTTTGTTAATTTATGTAAAAAAACAAGTAAAGGGTTTTACAAACGATATACAGGGTGTCCAAGAATATGTAGGCAATCTCTCGGATTCATGTAGAACACATGAAAATGATGTGACTATGTTTTTTTCTAAAGCCCTCTTTACAGAGATATAGTGCCCTTAAAGGTCGTCACTGCAAATAGTTTTTTCTTGAATAACTTTTATGATAATTGGTATGATAAAATAATGTTTTAATATGATTAATACTGGCTCGGACTTCTTAAAATGGTGTCCTTGTAAAACATTTGCATTCGCTACATTTCCAGGGGCGGACTAACCCTTACACAATAGTCCTAATTATGTTAACACCCTGTGTGATAAAGCATAAAATAGCATTTTTGAATAGCTTAAACTGTTAGCTAAAAAAGGTACTCCTATTCGATTTCGATAAATTGAGGCGTTTTCGACAAAAACAAGTTTTTGTTTACTGGGGACATCTAAATACCTACATTAGGTTATTATATTGCAAATGGTACTTAAAAATTAATAAAATAGTATATTTCCTAACTAGTGCTGAAAGTGCCACTTTTTCGCACGCGATTGCAGTTGACCGAATGACGCGTGGCGGAGTTCGGTCAAGCAGTCATGTACGGAAAAGGCAATTTCGGCACGTGTTAGGAACGCTATTTTTCTACAAGCGTAAGGAAAACATAAAATCTATTTTTTTTTTATTTTAACACAATGCTACCTAATATCCTACCATACCAAAGCAAAATTTCCTTTTAAATATGAAGTACATGAAAATCCTTCATTGCGACTCACTAAGTGAGACATAGTGTAATTTTCCGCACTAGTGCGGAAAAGTGACACTTTCCAAACTAAATTGCTTGCGAAAAAGTGCTGCTTTTCACACGCTGGTAGAAAAAGATTTCTTTTTTATATTTACGACACTAAAAAATAATATTGCAAAATTGTGAAGGATTCCCATAATCTTTAATAATTTAAGCTAGAGAATTCATAAAATACGAGAAAACCTTTATCAAACCGACAAACTAAATCATTAAATACAACTCTATTTAACAAAGAGCTTGTTTTTCTCGAAAACGCTTCACTTTATCGATTTCGGACAAGAGTACCTTTTTTTTAAGGTAACGGTTTAGGTTATTTAAAAATGCTATTTTTATTTCTTTATTATACAGGGTGTAAAATTAATGTAAGGGTTAGTCCGCCCCTGGCGACGTAAAAAATCAAATGTTTTACAAAGACACCATTTTAAGAAGTCCGAGCCACTATTTATCATATTAAAAAATAATTATATTATACCAAGTACCATAGAAGGTATCGAAGAACAACCCATTTCCAGTGACGTCCTTTAAGGGCATATATCTCTGTAAAGGGGGCTTTTGGAAAAAAAATATAGAAACTTGTCACATTATTTTCATGTGTTCTATATGAAACCGAGAGATTGCCCACATATTCTTGGACAACCTGTGTGTACTATACTCCTATACTTGATATTTTCTTAGTTGGTTCTGGCTATATATCACTAGGAAGGCTGTGACCCCACATCTGACACCAAATTCTGTGTCTACCCTAAGTTCGCATCATATGGAGAACATGTAGTAGAGCAAGATCCCAGGGCCTCCAGACCTTCCTTATTTTTCAGAAATAAAATATATCAAATAATGTAGTGCTAGTATCTACCATACGGGTATGGATATTTTCTAGCTTGAGCCGACGGCCAATTTACAGGTACCAGGTGCTAAAGGTAGATAAAAATAGTACTTACTTTTCTTAGAAGCTCAGTGCTGATTTTTATGTATATTTTAGAAAATATTATTAAACATTCATAATTAATACTCGTCTGATACCAGACTCATTTCGGCGGCCATAATTTATACCAGGCGCTTTAAAACTTCCAAAAAATAATGTAACTTTACTTACAATCTCAGTCTTGATTTTTATATATAATACTTAGGAAAACTAATTCAATAATAATTTTTGCAAGGAGCCAGACCAATCAGAGGGGCCTAACACTTCCCCAGACACACACAAAGGCTTGCTATGTATATGAACGCGATCGTGATTGTAGATAGTTTTATAAAATTTATTATTAATAATTTAATTAATAATTTAATCGGTCTTCAGTAATAATAAAGAATAATGTTTACATTTATTAATACCAATAATTACCGCATAATTAAAAATATACAGTGTGTCCCAGGATAGGTGTTACAAGATGACAAATGGACAAATATTTTTGAATGTTTAAAACGTCATTTTAGGAAAACTGGTCGCATGGTCCAAAACTAATAAATACCAAATTTTACTTTGATTGGTATTATACAGGGCGAGTTATAACTAAAAATATGACAAAAGTAAACTACTTTATTTTTATAGAATATGAAACAATGTTGTAGAGAATTTAATTTTAAGTCAAAATGAAAAGTTAAAGCATGAAAGTAAAAATAAATGTTTTTGTCAATTATTTACATTACGCATTACAACTTAAATAATAGGCAAAAGAGAGCGAAATTTAAAAGATATATATATTATTTTATTTCAATTGCTTACTCAGTCAAGTTAATGCGTATTGTAAAAAATTGACAAACATTTTTTTTACTTTAATTCTTTAACTTTTAATTTTGACTCAAATTTAATTCTCTACAACATTTACTTATACAATATTGTTCTATTTTTAAAAATAAAAGTACTTTACTTTTGGGAGTGTTTCATATTTTTAGTTATAACTCGCCCTGTATAATACCAATCAAAGTAAAATTTGGTATTTATTAGTTTTGGACCATAAGACCAGTTTTCCGAAAATACGTTTAAAATTCGAAAATGTTCGTCATTTGTCATCTTGTCACCTATCCTGGGACACACTGTATATTTTTAATTATGCAGTAATTATTGGTATTAATAAATGTAAACATTATTCTTTATTATTACTAAAGACCGATTAGAATATAATTAAATTATTAATAACAAATTGTATAAAACTATCTACAATCACGATCGCGTTCATATACATAGCAAGCCTTTGTGTGTGTCTGGGGAAGTGTTAGGCCCTCTGATTGGTCTGGCTCTTGCAAAAATTATTATTGAATTAGTTTCCTAAGTATTATAATAATATATAAAATCAAGACTGAGATTGTAAGTTAAGTTACATTATTTTTTTGAAGTTTTAAAGCACCTGGTATAAATTATGGCCGCCGAAATGAGTCTGGTATCAGACGAGTATTAATTATGAATTAGCAATTAGCATTGAGATTTTAAGAAAAGTAAGTACTATTTTTATCTACCTTTAGTACCTGGTACCTGTAAATTGCGTCGTCAAGCTAGAAAATATGCATACACGCATGGTATATACTAACACTACTTTATTCGATATATTTTATTTCCTGAAAAAAATAAGGAAGGCTGGGCGCACTGGGATCTTCGACTATATGGAAAGACATATATTTTTAAGTCCAGCAACCACAAAGAGTCCCGAAATAGTACTTTTTCTACGAGTTACACATACTATTTTTTTCTCCGATCAAAATATTCTTTCAATTTTCATTTTAGGTAGTATAATAGTATATTAAAGGATAAGGAAGAAATGTTAGTAATTTTACCACGATACGATTTTTTTGTAAAGTTAATTATTAAAAAATTCATATGATGCAAACTTTAATAGGCACAATGTATATCAGCAAGGCAAAGCAAGTATTTTGTGGCGATTGAGAAGTAACGCTTCGTGTAGCAAAGTAATAATAATAATAAATCATTTTTTAATATTTAGGCATTTTTATACTTTTAAATGGTTTACTTTACAATAAATTTAGGCGATTAATCAAAATCTTAAAGGTTTATATATATATATATATATATATATATATATATATATATATATATATATATATATATATATATATATATATATATATATATATATATATATATATATATATATATATATATATATATATATATATATATATATATATATATATATATATATATAAATTATAGTCAAATCGGGGCATCATCAAGGTGCCTACGACCTGAAGCGACTATGACAAGTCTTAACGAAGACGAAACACGTCGGGCCCGGGGTATTTCATTTTCTTTTGAGACTCCGTAATTTTTAAACAACCAACCATTGTAGCCTTCTAGCCTAATTCTTACAGGTTATTATTTATTTATTTATTTTTACTGTCATTAATAAGCCATATGCCCAAAGAACTTTACCTATTATGAATGTATTCATATCAAGGCTCAAGAACCATTCATTTATATATATATGAATTAAACTTCAACACAACCCATTGGTAAATACCCGAAATTTAATATTACTGTTAAAAAATTTGTTGTCAGATGTGGAATAAAAGATATCCAGTACATATTATGGCAAACTCGCTAGTTTTATAAAAAAGACCAAAAATTGGTTTTCATGTTCTCCTGATTTCACTTTAAATACAGTTTTACCAACTAACCAGAACTAACCTATCTTATTTTTTTATAAATATATTCAGTCTTTTTAGTTTTAGAACATTTTATAGGCCGTGGAGTCATGCCCAGTGTCAAGTTGGCTTTGGATCACGTGAACGAACACTCGCAGATTCTCAGGAACTATCGGCTGCACATGTGGTGGAATGACACTATGGTAAGTAATTAAAAATGGAATTATAACAGGTGAAAAATAGCTATTTTTCTGACAAATGAGCAAAGTGATACTTTTTTGCACACTAAGTAGTTAGACGCATGACGCGAAGTCTAGTGCGGAAAATACACTTTGCGCAAATGTTAGAACAATATGTACTCTTTTCACGAGTGTCTTATAAATAAAGAAACTTAAATTTATATTCATTTAAATATTTCTTAACGTCAATTGTTTAAACCCTAAAGAAGAAGAAGTTTTAATTATACATTTTGTACGACCGGGCGTAAAATATAATTTTACGCTCCCGTTTGAGGGCGTAAAATAGCACTTTTACGCCCTAGGGCAAAAAAGTATCAAAAACACCCGCATTTATAAATTTATAAAACAATATTAAAATTAAATAATGCCCCATATTTTTTGGTAAAACAACAATTTATTTAATTAAACATATGTTATAAGTATACTGATTACTATTTGAAACATTAAAAGCTGGGAAATTTTTTACTAACTACAGAGAAAGTCGTACAAAAATATTGTTTACACCTCTGGCGTAAAGCACGTTTACGCCCACAGCTGATTGCTTGCCCTCGCGGGGCTCGGGCAACAACTTTCAGCCGCGGGAGTAAAAGTGCTATTTTACGCCTTTGGTACAAAAATAGCTATTTTAATAAAAATTAACTTTTTCTGTTTTTAATTTAATTTACTTATTAGGTTGAATCTTAACGCAAGTAGAAAAAATAGCCATCCGATATCGTTGTTTTCAGAACAAGTCTGTTTTCAGTCTGAGTCAGATCTAAAAAAGATGTGCAGACAAATAATGTTCCTATAATAAGCTGAATACAAAGACATGTAGAATACAGTGTATTAAAAATTGGTAGGGAATGTATTGGTATATTGGAAACAATAGGAGATAGAAAAATGGTTAAATGGGAAGTTTAGAATAAAAAACTACACCACTTTTTTTCGAAAATGTAAATTTGTCAGTTTTTTCAAAAAAACTCAAAAACCAAACAAGATACAGCCGTCATCACATCGTAACTGAATTAGATTAGAGACATTTTGCACCCCTTATTTTGCAATTCCGTTGTGGTTAACGTTATTCTGAGACTGCGCAGTAACGCAAATATGATTCGTTATCGTTATTAAATACCGGACTCCTTTAATTACGGATGAATACCAAAGAGCTTATCGTTATCGTTATTGTTAAACTGCGTGGTTGCCGGCTTGTAGAAATTTTACTATCAATTATTTAAAAGGTTAAAATTTTAATGCCATATTAATTAAAAATATCATTTATACATAGGCTCTAATTAGCGAAAAATGTATAGCAGTAATAAAAATCAAATAGTGTTAAGAAATTAAAACGGACTTGCACTTTAACGGATATTCTAAATCAGTAATTAATTTAGATGTTACAATCTGGCACACTTGCTTTTTATTCTACTACCAAACCTAACCTTACTTTTGTGTTTTGCTTATACTGTATTGTTTGCATCTACTTTAAAAAACGAAATCAACAGAAGTGTTTGCATATATTTAAATATCAATTTATATCTTATGAAGAATACAAGTAAATACTGACTTTTCGTTAACTTTAAAATCGGTGAACCACAGGCAAAAATAGGGTTATGTGTCGAAAGCGCAGACGCAAAATAAATTTCTTAAAAGAGGCTGCAAAATCTCTGTCTAAAATTGCTGCCGTAATCGTTATGTTTAATAACGATAACCATAAGGAGGCCAAAAAACGTCTGTTATTTTAAGAGGTGCAAAATGTCTCTATTAACAGGTGAATGGCCCACAACTTTCCCCATTTAAACATATTTTTATCTTCTAGTTCCCATATCCCAATAAATTCCTTACTAATTTCAGACACACTGTATACGCTTCTTAAACCAGAAATAATTTGGTTTAAGTGTTTCTTTAGGTCCAATACAAATTCTATTTGTTTTTTTACCGATTTTCTTTTGTTATTTCCAACAATATATTCTTTAAAAGTTTCTTTGTGTAGAAGTTGATTGTGTTATTTCCCATTCTTCTTGTGTCAGAGTCATTCTTATTGCCTAATTTAATGTAGAGTATACATCAATTTTGCAAAATATAGAGTTTTAAAAAATACCGGTGTTAAATTTATTTGTCTATGTACCCGAGTTTAGTCGGTGAACCAAAAAAGATTGCATAAATTGATACTTTATTTACGAATGGGAGGTTTGACAGTACGAGCCTTAGGGCAATTGCAGCAACACCATGAGTAAAATAAGTCGCTTTATGCATGTGTTGCATACTATATTTTTTCTACGATCGTATACATTTTATAATTTCAATTTGTGAGCCAACGGTATGGATTTATTAATATTAATTTTCGATAACTTCTATTAAATTTCTCCGCGAACTAGTACATTTTAAATTTAGTAGCCCATAAGTAAAAGGAGTAATGCAAAAATATTATAATTTTGGTTTAAATTAATTCTAGAAGGCATTGAAACAAAACTGTAACTCAAAATGTAAAAAAGCCGTCAAACTGTAAAAGAAATTACTCGTATTAACACTTTAACTCCAAAATACCATTTCATAGATGTTTTATTTATTAATTTTAATTTTAATTTTTGTAGCACAGCCAATATATTGCATATATATATATATATATATATATATATATATATATATATATATATATATATATATATATATATATATATATATATATATATATATATTATTTTTTTTTTTGCCGAATTCCGAAATAGATATTCAATTCGCGATATGATCAAAGCCAAATGATCAGTTGCCGAAAATATGTTCTATATTGGAATCTGTTTAAGCTGATTTACACATTTCGCGAACTGAGCTATCCGGAATTGCTCAAATGGCAAATATGAATATGTTTCACAGATAATCATTTTTAGTTTAATATGTTGCCGATTGCGCAATTAAGAAATGAACAGATCTTCGAATAAAACGAAAAAATGCTACTGATCCAGGAAAACAACATTTATTTCTTATAAACAGCTTATTACTTAAATGGAAACTACTTAATATTATTTATTTATTACAACAAGAAGAACTTTCATAGCACTTACTATTACATTTGATATTGCTCGAAACACATTTACACTTTTTATTTTGACATTGTTTCTTGCAATCACATCTTGTAAACCCTTGCTTCACTTCACGTATGATTTCTTTATATTTTTGATCCGATAAAGGCGAAGTGAAATTATTGTTCGATTTATCAATATACAATGACACTTTGTTAAAAAAATCGGATTTATTAACAGATGATTTCACTGCTTGGTTCATGTTCATTAAATTTGCACTAAAGATATATATTTCAATACAAAACGATTACATAATGCACTACTACACTGCAAGATTGAGTTAAGACAAATAATCACAGAACTTGCTTCCTTCTAGTGTTGTAAATATTCGGATGATTTTGATATTCGGAATGTATGGTTTCGGAATAGTTTGATATTCGGAATGTACTATTACGTATTACTATTCCGTATTATTTCCACGCATCGAAGGGTGCGGCAACATTGCGCTTGATGGAAATCATTCGTATCCGAATTAGATTATTCCGAGTATTTCCGACTACGGAAACAGTCTTGTTTGTTTATGCGACGCAACAATGAAATCATATCAAATTAAATAAATATAAACTTTATCGACATAAGAAATAAACATTCTCTTTTGAAAAAGCTGACTTAAAAACTACCTAACTAACTATATCATCAAAAGGCAAACAAGTAGAAAAAGAACCACGACGGACACTATATAAATCAAACGAAATACAAAAAAATATAACTTAATATTTGATAAAAAGAATAATAGAATACAAAACATCAAACATTCAAACATCACGCACCACCACTGGCAAACAAACGATTTAAATCGAAGGAATATCCCCGCCCCGACCCGACTCCATTTAATAGAGAGATGTGGGTAATTTGGTTACCGCCTACGTTCGTTATTTACGTAATGCGCTATTTAAATACCGCATACGGTATTTAGTGGGTGTTTTTAGAGATATGGAAGACGCCGTATTACGAACGGTTAATTACACCTGTCTGCGAATTTACAAAATTAAAAATAAATGATCCTTTAATGTGCGAATACTAAAGTTTTACCCATTATTTCAAACACATTTTACTGTACATTTTTCTACTTTTCCAGATGAATTTTGACTAAGACATTTTCTCAGTAAAGCCAGGTCATTGTCGGCCGAGAATCTTAACCTTTTCGTTTCTTTTCCACCTGCGATATTTATATCAAAATAAAAAAGCAAGGCCTTATCAAAGATTAGTAGTTTAACTTTACTCTGTGGCTCTATTACAAAAATATTAATATTTTTAGAAATCGTCGAAATAAATAAATAACCTTAAAAATAAACAAAGAAAAATATTGTGCGCATGACAATTCTATTCGCTATTTTAAATAGCACACGGCGTTATCAGCCCGCAAATTACTCCATGCGGTAACGTTATTACCACCGGCGACGGTAAAAATCGAATCGCGCATAACTTAACTGTCATAATAGCGCTTACGTAAATACCGCATGACGTTACAGCACCACCCATATCTCTCATTAATAAATAGTAGATATACCGTATTCCGTATTTTCATCCGTTAGCGACGTTCGCCTTCGTATTCCTATGACGGGTTACGAATATCTGGCGACATTACGGGTTGCATATATACACGTAACATTTAACGGATTTAACTAATACGTAATATTTTGATATTCGGATTAATTCGTAATAGTTTACTATTCGGAATAGACGGAATAATTAATACGTATTCTCACATCACTACTTCCTTCGTTCTACTACAAATAACAAGCTGAGACTCGCAGAGACGGCGATTGTATAAATAATGACCAAATCTATCGGCAATTGTGCATTTCTAAATTGCGCAATCGGAAAATATTAAAATAAAAATGATTATCTGCCAAAACATATTTATATTCGCCATTTGAGCAACTCCGGTTACCTCAGTTCGCGAAATGTGTAAATCGGTTCTAAACAGATTCCGAATTTATTATTACAATTAATTTTCAATACTTTCTATTAAATTTATTTGCAAACGGTCAAATTTTTAAAACTAGTGACTAAAAGAAATAATGACGAAATCAAAGGTAACTTGACCGTTTGGTTCAGTAAATGTCGCGTTTACTGTTACATTGCATACATTAATATTTAACTTTATTGTAGTCGGCAATAAAACAAAGCTAATTAAAAGTGTGAAAAGCTTGAAGTGTTAAAAAAGTGACTTTTTTAAACACTTTATGTAGTCTACTAGAATGGAGTAGGGTAGGGCGGGGCTAGTTGAACAATTTTTCACTTGATCGGTTATAGCTCCTCAAAAATAAGTTTTAATGGCTTATAATGCATACTGATGGATTAGCAATTTATCCCATATTAATAGGGTCCATAGTATTTTCTTTCTAATAAGCCGAGATCAGGAGCTACAGCTATTTTAATGTAGATAGTCAATATGCCCAACGTACCCCATAGGTGAGGTAAGTTGAGCAAGGGTATGGGGCTAGTGGAGCATTTAGAAAGTATAGTCAAATCATGGCTTGAATATTACATACGTTTACAATAAAAATACATTTTGACAATTTTCTTTTTATATTTATAATCTTATAGTGACAAAACAACAAATTTCATTAATAAAACAGCAACGTACCTAGCTTAGCTTAACTATTGGATTTAATATCTATCAATTCATCTTCGTTTTTTTTTAATTTTTAAGCAGTTATATTTTGCTTCTCTTTTACTGCCTTCTGTATCTGTTAAAATTGCAGCTTTTTTTTGAACCAGCCTTTGGGTATGGTCAAACTATTTCCAGAGAAAATTTACAAGTTAGATAGGTCAGCTCTGTTGCTTGTACAAAGTTCGGGTTGCAGTCTCTTTTAATCTTGAGGAGACTAGAAGTCTTACTGTTACAAGTTCGTATCCTAAAAATAAAAAAAATAAAACATTTTATACTTAAAACCGTGGGGTTAGTTGGGCAGCTGTAGCTCAACTAACCCCAACCTGAAATTTTAGATAAAAAGTAAATTTATTAAAAACCGGTTAGAATTATATCCTAAATCTTTATACATATTAAAACCACAATAAATTTACTTAGGATTAACACTTACCTGACTAAGAACGAAATACATTTAACTATCACAGATAAAAATTTTCGGCTTGCCATTATTTTACTTTTTAATCACAAAATAAACAATGCGCACGGATACTTTTCTCGATCGCCGCGTCACCACTAGTGGTCACACAATAATTTCCCCTCGCGCAACCCCTTCTTTACGCTATGCGCGTGCGGTCGATTGTTTTTGAGATATTTTGATTGCCCAACTTACCTCTATGCATAACTAGCCCCGCCCTACCCTACTATAACTTCATGTTGACGATTAAAAAAACATATTTTTTTTTAACGGTCGTGGAAAAAGTTTTTTTTTTTTTTTAATCTGTTTCGCTGGAATTATAGAGAGTGGCTTGTTTTTATTGAAATGCACTGAATACCTCACACACTCAGAGTTGGGTAGTATTCGAATACTTGGTATTCTGAATAGTATTCAGAATACATTTGGCTGG
>JACEGR010003281.1:0-21675 GCA_014170235.1 Listronotus bonariensis
GTTAAATTTATTCGTCAAAAAGTTTAAATGGGAAAGGGGGTCAAGTGGTACATCATTTTAAAACTCCTGACGAGTACTTTATAACCCTAGAATATAATGTCAATATCTTCACCTACTACAAAATGGCGGTAATTTAAAAATTACCCAAATATCTGATTAGGATGACCATATTTCCGAAACTAATAAAGTAAGGTATTCTTAATGTGGTATTTTCTTAAAGCTCATTTAAATATTTTTATATTGATAATATAATATATAAGGTGCTTCAATAAAAAACATACACTTGTTATCCTACCCTGTATATTATCACTAGTATTACCGTTAAAAAGCTTTTAAAAGGGCTTTAAGACAATATTACGTTAGGTACATCTAACTTTATTGGTTTCGAAAATACGGCCATCCCAATCAGGTATTTGGATAATATTTAAAGTAAATTTAATTTTGATAAATAGGTACAGGTATACATATAAACGGGTGGAATTTTTGAATAAAATAAGAATAATATTTTAAATGCTTTGCATAGGTCTATCAGAAAACTTACTGAAAAATAGATTAGCTATAAAAACTTTAAAATTAAAAAATCTTTTAGTGTAGGCAAAAAGCCAAGTTTCAGGGTGGAATAAAAGTTTTTTTTTAATTAAACACCTGGTATATTATATTACCAATAAAACTATATTTAAAGACTTAAGAAAATACACTATTAGGTATACCTAACTATATCAGTTTTGAAAATATGGCCATAATTTTTAAAGTACCGCCATTTTGTAGTATTGTAGAGGTATTGAGTTTATATTCTTAGGTTATAACTCGTCAGGAGCTTTAAAATAATTTTCTATTTCCATTTTTTTTTCAAAATTGCGCTACCTTTTAGTTTCATATTTATATCTGTCATCATTGTATATGCCTAAATAATTTGGTTTATGCTGTCTTACTAGTCCTCAATAGTCAGTCCTAGTTATCATGTGGAATCGAAACTACCTTAAGTTTCGTGATTTATTTTTACCCCATATTATTGAAGGTCACATTTAAATCTACAGAAAATTTTCCAACCCTTTACATGAGCGGTGTTCATATTTATATTTAAATGAAGTTAACCAAACTAAGAAAGGTTGAGGCAATATCTTATTAAAAACTATAACTACTTACCATTGCCTTACCATATGGTACAAAGTCAACCGTAATATGATCTTTTAGGTCATTGTAATTTGGGTAAAGCTGCTTGGTTATAAACTCAACACTATCGTAACACAAAGCCTCATAGTATATAGTTATTGGAACAGCATTCTAAAAATAACTAGGCTATAATTATTGTTATAAACTACTCCATAGTTAACCCTTAAGTATGCGCGAGGGGTTAAATAGGGTCAAAATGACCCCCACGCGCAAAAACCGTGAATTTTTTAAATAAATGGTGTTGTGTTTTTGTGTTTTTTTGCTATCAGCATATACCTAACGAAGTTTAAGAAAGGTACCTAAAGATTTTTTTCTAATTGTAAAAAATCTTAAAGTTATTATAGTAAGAACATTTTAAAAGCGCAAATTCGGTACCCTTTGAAAATAATGCAAAAAAAACAAAAATCGCCGCCTGCATTCGGACTATTTTATACAAAGGCGCCGCTATCCTTTACAGCGACGCGCCGATACACTATGGGATAAAAATCCATTATTTTGGCCAAAAAGCAACTTTGAAATTTTATTGGCTCATGCTGTGTATTTCAAAGTAGATACTCCAAACTACATGTACGCAAAATTATAAAAGGATATGAGGACTTCTATTGGGGTAATAAGAAACTTGAAAATGTATTTTAAGTAAACATAAATATACAACATTTAATCTACTTAGTTTATTATTAGCCTTGTTTGTTAAAAAAGTAAAAGAGTTTAAATAATAAGAGCTATTGTTGTGTTTCCGATGCAGTCTCGCTACTTTTGTCAAAGATTTTTTTACATTTTTCTTTATCAGTTTTTGTACTTACAATTGCCTTCCTACTTTTTGCTACTTCTAAGTGTAAGGACAGATACAAGATTTTTTTATAATTTACAAGGTTTTCCATTTTAAAATTTAATATGTTTTGTCCTACACTGTATATCCTAAAAAATAAAAGCATTCTGATGAAAGATATGGATTCTACAGAATCTACCCAACAAAACAGTGTTTTTTATTTATTTTATACGTTAAAACATAAAAAAGTTGGGAAGATGTATCTCTATTACGCTTCTAAGAATAATTTAAAATTATTTTTCAGATTTGGACGGTCATATTTCCGAAACTAATTGAGATAGACACATCAAACGTAGTATTTTTTAAAGCATTTTAAAGGATTTTTTAGTGGTGATATAATATTCAGGGTATTCCATTTAAGAAAATCATACCTATTGTCGTACCCTGTATATCATATGAGAAAATAATCATCGCATTACTGATTAGAATACTATACCGAATTAACCAAACAAGCTGACATTTTAGTTTATTTTGTACAATAAAAAATAATTATGTTAGGGGGGTGTAAATTGATAATAACATATAATAAGTTTTAGATTTCCAAAAAGCATTTGTAATAATTTATAATATTTTTTCAGTAAAAAGCGCCTCATTTTAGGTTCATTGGTAAGTTTCGGAATTTTGACCAAAAAATTACTTTCTATCCCATAGTGTGGTCATCAGCTGCATCAACCGGCATATCATAAAAGAAATATAGCAAAGGCGGCCGCGCAGACAAACACGCCGATTTATTTACTTTAAACTTTTTGTATTTTGTTTCTTATCAAAGAGCACCGAATTTACATTTTTAAGCTGTTCCTTCTATACAAAAATAACAACTCTGGAGGTCAATTTGACCCCCGCGCGCCTATTTAAGGGGTTAAACTGCTCAAATACCTTTTGTTTTTTTTCTTACTAGGAAGTTAAAACACATCTTCCTGAAGATTAATAAATGTCATTAAAACGCCTATTTCAATATCATTTGAAAACAATTGGACACATTGGACTCGCTTTGATGTTGCTTTTGACCGCCTCCTTTTCACGCATTGACAATAATTTCGTAATGGACATTTTAAATTGACACGACGTGTATATGAAATATACTAAATACAGTAGTAAAATCCAAGGTGTGACAGGTTTGTTTAAAAATTACGGAGTATCCAAAAAAAAATGGAACACCCCGGGCCCGACCAAGACGGCGACACGTGTTTCGTCTTCGTTACGACTTGTCATAGCCGCTTCAGGTCATAGATACCTTGATGATGCCCCGATTGACTATAAATATCCTTTCTGTTTCCCAGAACTAACAAATATAGACAACCGGTGCCATCTCACCAAGAAATTTAACAACAACCATCCATGGCATCGAGAGGTTAAAGGTGGTAGGTAAAAGTGCGCCATCTAGTTGTATAGCAAAAGTTAGGTAAGGTAAAAGTAGGTGGTTTGTTGGCATAACAGAATGTTGCATACCTAACTTTTGCCATGTACAACTAGATGGCGCACTTTTACCTACCACCTTTAACCTCTCGATGCCATGGCTGGTTGTTTTTAATTTCTTGGTGAGATGGCACCGGTCGTCAATATTTGTTAGTTCTGGAAAACAGAAAGGATATTTATAGTCAATCGGAGCATCATCAAGGTGTCTACGACCTGAAGCGGCTATGACAAGTCTTAACGAAGACGAAACACGTGTCGCCGTCTTGTGGGCCCGGCGTATTCCATTTTTTTGGAGACTCCTTAACTTTTAAACAACCAACCATGGTAGCCGAATTCTTAAAGGTTATTATTTATTTATTTATTTTTACTGTCATTAATGAGCCATATGCCCAAAGAACTTTACCTTTTAGTAATGTATTTATATCAAGGCTCAAGAACCAATCATTTTTATATTAATTGTAATGGACATTTGAAATTGACACGACGTGTATATGAAATATACTAAATACAGTAGTAAAATCCAAGGTGTGCACAGGTTTCACCACAATTTATTTTACTGACTTTCATCAAATTTAGTCGATCAACCTAATTTCTACGGTTTTAAGCGAAGAAATAATTGGTTTTAAGTGACAGGACTTGATGATAACTTTAACGTAAATTATGTATGAATTAAACGTCAATACCCAGGTCAACCAAACACGCCTAAAGCCACGTACAGACTTGGATACAATCGGCGAAAACATTTGTTGACCGACTGTATCTTGAATGTTGCACATCGGTCGGCCGACTTGTTGCAAACGCCATGGCAACGTCGGTGGGCATTTTCATCCAAGGAATCGGCAAGTCACCTATTTTTCATTTAATATGGAAAACTTCGGCAGGTTTGTACGAGCTTTAAAACTAGTGTGAACGCGAAACACTTGTATCTGCAAATGTTCGCCAACTTTGTTGCTGAATTTTTTTGAGCAAGATACAGTCGGCCGACAATTTCCCGATTGTAGCCAAGTCTGTACATGGCTTAATGGTCCGTCCAGACTTGCAACAATTCGCCGTGCCGAATAGCGCGCCACATAGCGCGTACGTGGACGTGGACGGAATTCACCTGGCAGTGCAAGAAACTCAGAGGGAGTAAGGTCTTTTTTTCTCTTTTATTTCTGTAAAATGTAGCTTTTAAAGAACACTTATTTTTGTAGCACAGGTTAAACATATTTAGGAAGTTGAATTTTAACCAATGTTACCTCCCATGTTTTGGACCTTATTAAATTAAAAACTGTAGAGGCCAATGGCCTGAAATACGCTGACTATTGTCTGTCTTTGTTAGTAAACACATTGCAATAATATTTTAAAGCCAAATGTTTTGCAATAATAATTTATAAATAAACATTATCATTAAGGATTAACCCAAATTAATCTTGTGTGTTATATATTTAACTAATTAAATGAGAATTTATGTTTTTTGCTGCGAAATTATTTGTCTAAGTGTATACAGAGTGTCCCAGAATATGTGGGAGGATATTCATATGGAACATATGATCAGTGCCTATATTTTTCTACAGTTCTCCTTACAGAAATATGAACTCGAATATGTACCTTTAAAGATGCTGATGAAAATCGGTTTTTCTTGAATAACTGTTACTATACTTTTGGTATAATAAAATGTTCTTTTATTATAAAAAGAACATATTACAACTTCTTAAAATGGTGTCCTTGAAAAACATTTGAATGCTTTTGTTCGCCAGGGGCAGAGTAACCCTAACACAATAAAGCTAATTCTTTTAACACCCTGTACAATAATAAAATTAATCAAAAAGTCAGTGCCGGATTAAGACTTCGTGATGCCCTGAGTACACGACCCCTATGGTGCCCCATAGACAAGAAATTTTTTGAGTTTTTGACGACCATCGCAACAAAGTTACGAATTGAGGGACTTTATCTTCCCAAAAGTTTTGACGACCAAAAAAAAGGTCTTTACCTTTTTTAAAAACAAAAATACAACACTTAAACGGACGTTTCCACTATTTTCTTTTTTCTACTATTTAGTTCACCCTCTGTGGTGCCCCCTAGAACGTGATGCCCTAAGCAATTGCTTAATTAGCTTATAGGATTAATCCGGAACTGAATAAAGTATTTTTGGATAGCTTACAACCTTGGTTAAAAACAAATATATTCTTCTTCCATATCGATGAATTAAAGAGTATTCGACAAAAACAACTTTTTGTTAAAAACGATATTTACATATACATATAGATTCTAGACCTTTTAAAAAAATGTATCGAAAATATTGTGTGGAGGTGACAAAAAGATAATATCGTGAAGGATGTAGCCCTTTATATTGATATTTGAAGGTCTATTTTTTATTTGTCCTTTTATTTTTGCGGTAAAGTTGCCCAAATATCAAAGTAAAAAAAAATATTTGCACATATATCTTTAGGAAATTAAATTGCTTACCAAATATATCTTCTTAAAAATTTTCGTCAGACAAGCCGTTTTCCAATACTTAAACTTTAAAAATTATTACATTTTTTAGATTTACCCTTTTTCTAACTAACGATAAAATCAATATATTATAAAAAGAGCAAAATAGATTCTTAAACGAAATTTAATGCCTTTACATAAAAACATTCTTTTGAAAGTTATTTACAATTTAGGTTAGAGAAAAATTTAATTTCATTTTTTGTTGTAGAACGATTACTTTTTCACTCAATAGAACAAATTGATATATTACACCATCAAAAATCATAATTTTATAAATCTTATTGCCTAAAATATCTAATTTACATATATCATATATAAACCTATTTTCGTTTAATAGCAATTTTTATACGAAAACGTATATATACTGTCTTAAAATAATTAAAAGATTACTGTTATGTGGTTTCACTATTGAAAATTAATTATTTACACTATTTTATACATTGGTACAATATTATATTAATTAATATATACGAATTCTCATCTTTCAATAACATTACCTTATTTCCCTTCTATTTGTTTTGCTTTTTCACAACTTCTTAAGCTTTTTAATTGGTTTCACAACGAAGAAAACAATAATTTACTTTTTTATCAGCTTATATTGTGAATAGCTTTTAAAAAAATGGTTTTATGTAAACATGATAAGACACCTTTTTTGTAGACCCTTATTTTAAATTTCCTCTAAGAATCTATGTTGTTTCTTTCTATATATGTATTGAATTTTTGTAAGTTACAAAATTCCAAAGAAAAACAGGTAAATTTAAGAAATGTATCCATGTTTAAAGCTTGATTATTTGAAAACGGCGCGTCTGGTTAAAATGTTTAAAATACATATATACAGTGTAGTCCATTAAGTATGCAACATATGGAAAACTTTTTATTTGCAATTTGTCAGAAAATTTTATTTTTTAAAAAGTTGGTGCATGGTCCGGAACTGTATTAGCAGTAGTTAGTTTTATTAAAAGTTAAATGATATACAGAGTAGGTCAAAAAAGGAAAAATTGCTTATGGACAATGGACAAAACATTTTCACTTGTAACACCACTATATAACAATATAAAATAATAAACTTGGGTCTCGGACAACACCCTACTGTGTTCCAGGCCGAAATTGTAGCCATAGAACAATGCGCTAGGGAAATCATCAGAAGGAGCTATGAGGATAAAACCATAGTAATCTATTCGGACAGCCAGGCAGCCATCAGGGCACTCAGTTCATGCAAAATCAGCTCCAAGCTGGTGCCGGACTGCGTAATTGCCCTGGAAGAGGTGGGTGCGTCCAACAAGCTAACCATTGCCTGGGTACCAGGACACGAAGGCCACGAAGGCAATGAAGAAGCTGATAAATTGGCAAAGGAGGGGGCTGGTAGGACAATGGTAGGTCCTGAGCCCTACTGTGGTATTCCATCATGCCAGGTAAGGTCATCCATTAGATCATGGATTATGAGGGAATCACAAGACTGGTGGAGGAGAACACCAGGACAGCGTCAGGCGAAAGTGTTCATCAAGGCTTACTCGCCAGAATTTACAAAAGACCTTCTGAATTATAACCGGAAGGCAGTAAGAATAATAGTGGGTCAACTGACAGGTCATTGCAGACTGAATAAACACCTGGAAACTATGGGCCTGGCAGAAGAAAACCTATGTAGGTTCTGCCAGGAGGAGGAAGAAACCGCAGAACACGTATGGTGCTACTGCGAAGCCCTTTGTCGTCTGCGGTTTGCAAGGCTGGGTGAAGAAAAACCTAAAGCGGCAAGATATACCAAGGGGCCAGTTTCAAGCTTGTGGAGTCTGATTAAACAGACCGGCTTGGATAGCGTGCTCTAACCTATGGACGGAGGACACACAATAAACCTGAGCAGGTTGCAGTGTTAGAGGATATGCAATCCACCTCCTAATCTAATCTAATCTAATCTAATCTAACACCACTACTGCTTAATTTATTTTTAGAATTTCAAAGCCACGAATATTTTGCAGGGATAATTTTCTTAAAATATTTGTGGCCGCAAGCACGTATTGTATTCGGTACGAAAATTTGGTTTTAAATTATATTCTCTTTAAATTTTATGGGTGTGCTGTTGACACGAGCTTAAAAATGTAACATAAAATAAATATTGTTTATTATACCAATTGTAGTTGCAAATATATGTATATAATTTTAGAATTTAACATTGTTTATTCTTGTATATTTATCAAGCCGACCCGTGCCCACTTCGTTGGGCGTTAATTATATTTTTGCTGATTTTTTGTTCAATCTTGATAAAATATAGCCTATAGTACTTCTGAATAATGTATAAGGCAAGGCATAAGATACTACAACAGGTAAAAAATAACATTTTCTTTATTTACGTACGTGAACGGCTGGCACAACGAGGCATGACGTAAAAACAATTTTTATGATTATGTCAAAAAATGTCCACTATCATTCACTCCAGGTTACCCCAGGAGAAATAATTTCGAAAAATACATGAATTGTTATGATAACGCCACTAAAATTACACATTTAATTGGCCTTAAAATAGTAATGTAGACTTTTTTAAAAACTGGTACCAAAAGTGTTTCATATCTATATATAAAATATTAAATATATAATTTTCTATATTCCAGAAAATTTTAAATCTTTTTTTTCTATCTAATTCTATGGCAATGGATTTTACAAATGAACAATTATTTCCTAGTTTATTTGGAAAAAAAGTATTAAAATAATTGAAAAATCATCTGGACCTTGCACATAAAAAAAATTACCAACTTGTTTTTTATTTGCTGTTGTTATACAAATTTTTAAATAGTTTAAAATATATGACAGATATCTACCAAATTACCGATATCTTTATCTTCATTGGAGTCGAGGACGTCATATTTGGGTTCTGTGATTATTGACTTTTCTAAGTGATTTATTAGAAACATACCTAGAATTAAAAATATGTTTTTGGGTTGAAGCTAATTTTAAATTAGTGGCGAATCTAGAGAGGAACGGTGAGGACAATCGTCACCTGTGCCTCTAAAAAAAAGAAACTTTTTTTTGTCTAAATCAAATATTTTTTAACTCCTCGGTATAGAAGTACCTAGAAAATGAGGGGCGGGGGGCGGGCTTATATTACGATGTCTTAATTACGTAGCGGTACAAAACTTAAGAGGGTGATTTCTTATTTTATTTTATAAAAAGAAGTTTTATAAACATATTTCCGGACTACCTAGAATAAGAATATTGGTTCCAGGGGCGTTTTAGTGGGCAATATTATTATTCCCTTGTCGCCCTATATCTTATAAATGAAGCAAGCCCGGACGCGTAAATAGAAACCCTATTCGAATTCGTTCGACCAACTGGGCTAGGATTTCTAAGCAGTTAAATACTAGAAACCCTACTCGAATTCGTCGGACCAACTGGACTAGGATTTCTAAGCAGTTAAATACCAGAAACCCTACTCGAATACAGCTCCAGATCTTGACGTATTGGAGTAGGGTTTTCCATTATTTATTTAGCAAAAAGGTTTGGAAATACTAAACTGTTGGACATTTAAACGGAATAATTTAAATTTTAGGTAATATTTTAAACCTAATTTTTGTAAAGTTTATAAAAATATTTTAGTCCGGTTTTCGGCAAATTTTAACGCAATAATTAGCCTTAATAATTACCTACACCGCAGCCTTGGTATTAAACTTACCTCTTATGTACAGAGTGGTAAATATGACGTTTTTTTGATTTGCAACTTTTTAAATAAAAAAATTTGAATGATCCAAATTTTATAAAAATTATATTATTCTTTCTGACAAACAATTTTGACAGATTTTTGATATCTCTCGTAAATCTGAAAATATGATGTTTTTACTAAGAAAGTGACATTTTAGCGTTATTACCCTGTATAACGCTGACTATTAGTCCTGTAAACTTCTACTGTTTGATATTTTAAGCGAAAAGCAACACTTTTAAATGTTTTAAAAAACATTTATACAGGGTGGATATGTGGACAAAAAAGTAGATCTATGTGTAAAAGTAATTTTTCAAAATATTCTAAATTTTTCCATAATTCTTGTTTTTCTTATGCCATAAACAACAGAATTAACTTTTATAAATTCTAAAAATACTTTTGGATTCTAGGGATCAAAATACCGAAAACGGTTTTTTATTTTTTTTTAATTTGCGCTGCTTAGTTTGCGTAATAATGATCTTTGAATTGTATGGTTGTTTAATGCTTAGATGTAATATAAAAGATTCTCATAATGTATGGAAAGTGCCTTATATTTCAGAACAGGTTTCATTAAAACATACAATATTTACTACTTGGGGGTTTTAGGGAATGCACAATTTCTCTTCAATCTATCGATTTTTGGGATATATACAGTTAATTATATTTATAATATTGAAGGTTTTTAAATCTTTTTCCTAAATAAACAATGAAAAACCCTATTCAAATTCGTCACGATCTGGAGCTGTATTCGGGTAGGTTTTCTGCTAATTAACTGCTTAGAAATAGTAGTCCAGTTGTTCCGACGAATTCGAGTAGGGTTTCTGGTATTTAACTGCTTAGAAATCCTACCCCAGTTGGTCGGACGAATTCGAGTAGGGTTTCTGGTAGTTAACTGCTTAGAAACCCTAGTCCAGTTGGTCGGACGAATTCGAGTAGGGTTTCTATTTACGCAGCCCGGACATATATTTACAGGAACTTTTTTATTAAAAAACATAGGGTTAAGTTTCGTACCGTAGCTTAGTATATTAATTATTTAGCCCATTTTATTTTATATCCTTTATAGAAATTAAATTAAAGCTATACAACAAAATTTCTTTATTTTGCCCTTTAATGGCATGTTAAGGAGTTATAAAAATATTAACGTGATGTTTTGTTCGTTTTTCTGCTTAATCAAATATTATAATTATTATTGTCTCCATATAAAAGTCAAAGGTGACGTTTTATATATTTTTTCTTAATGATTTTTTTTATTTTAATTCATAAATTAAATAATTTAAATACAGATATCTTTATCAATTATTATATATTTTTAATTTCTTGATAAAAACGTTGCTTGCTATAACAATTTGTTTTTAGACAAAGGATCCAGATAAATGCTATACACAGTGTGGGCCAAATTAAACTTGCACACTTTTTACTTATAATAACTTTTTATTTGTTGCGCCCATCTTTTGCATTTTTGAGGAGCTAATGGATAAATATGTTTTCTTTGGGTTTGCCAATTTTGGTGAAATAGATTTAAACAGAACTGGACTTACAGGACTTTTGCCAAAATGATGCATTAAGCTTCGTTGCAAATTTTTTTATTTCATATACAATTAGGCTAATACGTCCATTTTTAATCAATTTACTGTTAAGTTTGGTCAGCATCCAACTCAGTAACCATGGTAACCTCACATTTTTGATTTTCAAAGGACGGTTTTTTGTGCATGGTTCATGGGGAGCATTATTTATCAAAAATAATTATAATGCCCAAATACTCAAATTGTTGACAGATTCGCTTTTACTAAATCATTTTCCATAGTTTGTCTACAAGAAAAACGTATTAGCTTAATTGTAGCTAAATCAGATTTCTTTTGCAGCAAGGTTTAATACAGTATTTTGAAAAAGTCCCATATGTCCAGTCCTGTCCAAATCTATTTGATCAAAATTGGTAAAACCTAGAGAAAACATAACTACCTATTAGCCCTGCAAAAATGAAAAAATAGGCGCAACAGATAAAAAGTTATTATTAGTTAAATAGTGTACAAGTTTAATTTGGCCCACCCTGTATATATAAAATTTGGGGTAATTGTTTACTTATGGGATACCACGCTGATTTTAATGATTTTTGGCATAAGGAGTTTTTTGGGCCCTACGAACCTAAAAGAATTATTAGTCGCAACATTTTTTTTTAAATATTCATCATCAAACTTGAATAGCAAACTAACCTAAATTCACCATATCTTCCTTTCTTTTGCACACAATTCATGAGTTTTCCGCTAAATTTAAAGTCAATATTTGATTGCTACCTTTTAAAAATTATGTTTTCTATTTATTTTACCCCTATTTGCCATTGTACGCCTTCACTTTCAATTATTTTAATTTCAGTAGCCATGACTACATGCATTTGATAGTCAAGCTTTGCAATTTTATAAAAAAAAGTTTAAATAAATAGAAAAATGTTTTTTTAAAAGGTGTAAATCAAAGCCATATTTTTGCGTGATAATTTGAAATACTTTTAAATTATTCTATTTTAGGGTGTACATTATTTTGTGTTATGACGTCACAAATGTAACTTATTGAAAGTATTTCAAAACCTTTGCAAGGGAACGCTTTAAACAGGATTGACAGTTTATACTGAATCAGTCTAAATAACATAACGCATAGGCAATGTAAGGGAAACAGACAATCTAAAGTGAATACCTGCATGTAAACATTTCTGATTGGATTGGTCACATACATCATTTTTTGTTGCTTTACTGGCCGATATTCCAATACCTACATTTTGTATGTGTCCCAAATTCGACCCTCTCTGGAATATTGTTCTCATGTCTGGGGAATGGCATCCCCTACAACCCTCAGCATTCTTGATGCCATTCAAAGAAGGGCTGTTCGTCTTATTAATGATCCTTTACTTACTCAAAGACTTCCTTCTCTTGCCCATCGTCGAGCTGTGGGAGATCTATCGCTCTTCTATAGATACTTTTACGGCTTCTGCTCCGACGAATTATCCAGTATAGTCCCTCCTCTTGCAGCTCCTAACAGAGAAGCTCGTGGTGCCGCGCGTATGCATCCCTATACAGTTTAATTGGACAGGCCCGGAACGTCCCATTTCGTTCGTTCTTTTATCCCTAGAGTTTCTAGACTGTGGAACCCACTGCCAGCGGAGGTCTTTCCTTCCCCCAAATCTTCAAGTTTTTAAGTCCCGTGTTAACAAACTTCCTCTTACCCTGCTTAAGACACCCACGGTACGTTAGTATTTAGGCTTTCAGCCTTCGTGGATTGTCCAAAGATAAAAAAAACCTATGCTGACCTTGCTTAACCAGTATACTAATTGTGTTTTTATGGTGGTTTTTGTTATTACCGTAAAATGGAAACATGGAAGAAGCTGATATTACAATACAGTATCCATAACAAAATTACTAAATTTTTAAAATTTAATTGTTTATTATTTTATAGAATAAAATAATTTTAAAGCATTAAAGCAAATAACGAAATCGTGGTTTAAAATTATTTTGAAATCTATGCAAAATATGGCTTAAATATTGAGTCCAAATTTAGCTTTAAATAAAGAATTGTTTGAAAAAAAGCAGGGCTATAATGAAAATAGGACAAATATGCCTTTTAAATTTGATGATAATTATCTCGAAAACGAAACGCTGCCGATTAAAAATCCTTTCAGATTCACAATATGCGCTACAAAACCCCCGTATGCCAAAAATCATCCAAAATCGTCGTGGTGTCCAATAAGTGAACCATTACAAACTTTAGTTAGATAAAGTCATTTAAAAATACCCATATCTACAACCATTTTTTTGTTTTATATGTTTCTTCGAGGATAAACTTTCATATAAACCATAAAAATAGGAGTTAATTTGTCAAAATCAAAAACCCAATAGCTACTACTATAACAACTTACCAATAAAGCTATTAAACCAATTAAAACCAAAGTACCTAATAAATAACCCATCTTCTATTTAAAACTCACACTTAACTTTACTCTAAAGACTGTTATTAGGTAGTTAACGTTATAAAATTTAGGAAGTCAAAAATATTATTTCAACAATGCATCCTATTACATGTATATCTATCTACCTAGTCAACTGTTGCTACTTATTTCAAATGTACTGCTACTTACAATGACAAACAAAAAAGAATAAACAAGATTGTTATCAAAAAGTTAAATATTAAATATAGGGGGACTTTGAGTGGTAAAGAACATAATGTTGAGTAAAATCGGGAAATCTTGAGGATAAAGTTCAAAAACTGTTTAGTAGACTCCAGTGACATACAGTGTAAAAAGTTTTACAAAAAAAATATGTCAGGTTATTTATGGCCATTGATTAAATACCAGCGATCCATGAATCGCTGGCGATATGCAGTGGTGGATTTAGGCATGTTGCCGCCTTAGGCCCGATGTCATTTGCAGCCCTTTTCAAATAAATGAATTTTATTAATTTTTGTCCAGTATCTCGTACACAAGGCCGATCATAAGAAACGAAAATACATCCATCAGATGTGTACAGATTAAGATGAGGTGAATTGATTACATGCTAAACAGTGTATATTCTACTAATCAGACTGTTTGATAGTGACGTAAAGAAAGAGAGGGCTATCATTTGAAAGAAAATAATTAAAGGATAACGAGAAATATATAATCCGATACGATCCAACCGATTTCCATAAGCCGAAATAATAACAATATTTTTTTACATATTTAAAAATCCATAGCCGCTTTCCCCACCGATGAAAAGGTATACATTAGATAACATTTGTTTCTTATTATATTAGCTTTGCAACCCAATAGATCTCTTTAACGCTCGAACCAAACTCCATTTAGCATCGGCTCCCCTACTATAAAAAAAAATTAAATGAGGATAAATAAAAAACATTATTTTTTTTATATTACATGTATAATTTAAAAATATTTTCTTCCTGGCTTTGGTCCGCGCAAAAGCATCAAGTATAGCTTCATAATTAAATTCTTGAAGTAGTTTGGTTTTAACTGACATTAATGGCAAGAACAATAAATTTATATTGGCCCATAGTTCTCTTTTCCAACTCGAAAAAGATGCGCAATGCAATGTCCACATTAGGGTAAATATCTCAAAGAATACGCATATTTTTGAGCACAGCGAACATCTTGAATACTTTTAGGAAATCTTTAAGTTGATAATGTAAACAGTGTCGGATTTAAAAGTGTAGGGGCCCTGGGTTAATGAGCGTGTAGGGGCCACCTAAAAGTAAAACTGAAAGTAAATGTGAATGGATTTTTGTACACTAAAAGAATTGAAGAGCAAAATAACCTCATCAATCCATATGTAACTTTTTTGAAAGGTGGGACCACAAATCAATCGTTTGTGGGGGGTTTCGGGGCAACAGTCCCGCCTGCCCCCTAAAGTCGGGCCCTGAATGTAAATAAATACATTTATTTCTTAATGTTTTCTAAATCGTCATAATATTTACTGACTAGTTTACTTTAGCGTAATGAAATATATTTATTTAGGGCTTTTAGGGCTTTACAAAAAAATATATGTATTTAAAATTAGTAAAATAAAGATAAAAACAAAGTTATTATAATTGTAAATAAATATTAATTAAATAATAAATTCATTATAATAAAAATGTACTATTTAAAAAATAATTATATTATTATGTAGAGTAAGTTCTTTTCTCACTTTAATAATAAAACTTTTAAAGCTGGATTACATCTACATTATTCTTCTGCGATTTACATTGATCAGGCTCGTAGTTCAAGTACTTGCAGACTACTCCTTTAAAATCGTTTAAAGCTTTATTGGCATCTTCGTCATTATATTGGTTATTAAAAACTATGGTTGGTATAAAATTGGGATTTAATTTTTCGGTTTTCTTTCCATTCTCTGACATAATATCCGCACCTTTGCCACTTGTTAAGATCTTCTGAATAGAGTCCCAAGATATTCCATTTTCATTAGCGCACTAAAAAATAAAGAAATGATTTGTCCATATTCGCCAAGTTACAGAATTATACGTTTTATATTGTTGCTCTCATGATCTTGGTCCACAGTTTAACGTAAAGAGTATACAGGTGTAGAAACCAAGTGGTCGATCATAAGGAATTAAACGCATAGGAAATATTCGAGGTGGGATCGTGGGATCGCGTCGTCGTCCGACAAAAGACGGAAGCGGTGTAACGTCTAGTCCTCATGTACGGTAAAATATTGCGAAACCGAAATCACGTGACTACAACATCAAAAATTTATTGGACTAGCGGCAGCCATGTTGAAAAAATGACAGATCCGGAAAAAAGTTGAAAATTTTTAACTTTTTACGAAATCCAACGATTTTCTTGTTTACTTTTGTGCTTGTCAGGTATTTTCGTTAATATTGTTTGTTTAAAGGGTAGTCTTAAATTTATAACCTAAACTTTAGGGTGTCCGTTATTTTCCAAATCGATTTTTTGTTAGCGATCGCCCCCTGAACTTTTAGTTTATAGCCTAAAAAAATATTCAATGTTAAAATGCTCTTAATTCCTGATTTAAACCGTGCCGAAATCATGTTGCTTTTCCCATTCAAATAACATGGGATTTCTGGACTATTTTTTTCCTAGACAAAAATAGATGAATAAATCTACTTATCGCATACTCTGATGGGAAATTTAACGCTCTACAAAAAGGTCTTCTATGAATTTTTGATTAAGTCACTCTTTTAAGAGGTATTTAGCGTCAAACGTTGACATAAGATTGAGTTGTGGCCATCCTCGGGAATTTAATAGTAAACCATCATTTTTTATATGAAACACTCTGTATATTACATTACCATTAAAAAGATATTTTAAAAGCTTTGAAATATGGCAATTCAAATTTAAAAATGGTAGATATAGTGTCCATTTTATCTATTAGTAAGCACTACAGCCACAGAATAAGTAGTTCTGTGCTACAGCTTGGAGCTGAAGATATAATGGAAATTTAACATAATTTTTAGATTTAAATGGCCATATTTTTTAATAAACTATAAGAGATAGACATATCAAATGTAGTATTTTCTTAAAGCTCTTTAAAATATTTATTTTTTGGTGATGTAATATACAGAGTTTTTTATTATAAAATGCCGGTTTACTATTAAATTCCCAAAGATGGTCACAACTCAATCTTATTTTAACGTTTGACGCTAAATAACTTTTAAAGGAGGGACTTAATCGAAAATTCGTAAGAAAACTTTTTTGTAGAGCGGTAAATTTTCCATCAGATTGTGCAATAAGTAAACTTTTTATTTATTTTTGTCTGAAAAAATAAATTAAAGAAAAAAGTCCGAAAATCCCATGTTATTTAAATGGGAAAAGCAACATGATTTCGGCACGGTTTAAATCCGGAATTAAGAGCTTTTTACATTGGACATATTTTTAAAACTATAAACTAACAGTTCAGGGGCGATCGCCAAAAATCTATTTGGGAAATAACGGACACCCTACTAAACTTTTTTGCCTCCATAAATAGACGACTTGTTAAAAATTGCGCCAATCCGCAGTCCCGGATGTACGCAATTTTTGGTTCTACATATGAGGACAAGGAGAGAGAGAGAATTTAAAAGTTATAAAGAGCGCATCAGTGACTATGACTATTTAGCACCCTTTCTATTGGGTTTTTCGTCCTAATTCTGTATTTTATTTAAATACGGTGCAGAGCGTTTATGTGTCTTAAGAACAGTATTATGTTGTCGATATTTTTGCTTGAAGGTTCCAATGTTTTTTTAATGTTGCTTTGATCAATGCTGAAGTGGAGTCTTGTATTTGTCAATTCTTTGCATGATTTCATTAAGTGTTCAACATTTAAGGGGTTGTTGCACAGTGGACATAAGAGATGATTTTCAGATTTAAGAAGATATGAGTGGGTAAGGTATGTATGTCCAATGAGTAGACGATGGATAGTTTCTTTGCGTCTATCGAGGAATGGGGTAATCGGAGATGTGGGAAGGATATCATAAATCTTTTGTAGTTTGTTGTTTCTCTCCAACAAGTTCCATTCGAGTTGAGAGGTATTGGACTCTTTTTTTTATTATCGGTTTGAATACACTTTGTGAAAATATTTTGTCTATATATAGACTGTTTTCGTTTGGGTGGTTTGCGAGGTAATCAGCATTTTCATTTCCGTGGATA
Source organism: Listronotus bonariensis (assembly GCA_014170235.1). Taxonomy (NCBI): domain Eukaryota; kingdom Metazoa; phylum Arthropoda; class Insecta; order Coleoptera; family Curculionidae; genus Listronotus; species Listronotus bonariensis. The sequence continues at coordinate 17,698 of JACEGR010003281.1, forward strand.
CCTATATGACTGGGTATCCATATAAAGAAGATGGAGAATTTTTATGACCCGTCTGTTTAGTATATTTAGGATGTCAATAATTAATGCATTGTTGTTAAATGTATTTTGTATAGCTTTAAGCGCGCTCATTGAAAGGAATAAGACAGGAGCCTATGATTTCGTTTTACTCAAATTGGTGGCCTCGTTGCAGCGTTGAATTTTAGAAGAGTGCATAGCAAATTGGTGGAAGGGATTTAATTCATGATTTCTCTATTAGCGACGGTTTGGCTTCCATACCGGTATTGTAAATTGTCGACAATCATCACTGCGACAAATTATCATACATTTTTTTCTGTTTTTAAGTTGAAAGTAAAATAAAAGTATTAAAATTTAACTTATTTTAAACACTTAATAGAAAAAAATTACTTACTTCTTCTAAAACTTGATCCGCTGATGGATGATTAGAACATTCTGAGCAATACACAAATTTAACACTATCCGATATGGGTTTGGTGTGGATAACAATCCCGTGTATCATATTTCCATGACATTCGAGGGGCCCATGTTGGCAAGTAAATGATTTGTTTCCATTCTTATTGATCTCCTAAAATAAATCAAAATGATTCTTTACAGCTAACTAATTTAGGCCGCCGCACTTATCCTACTTTTTAACTGGATGATCTGACAGCTTATCTGAAGGTTGACTGATTTATAAAAGTAAAAATTTGTAAATTTGTAAATACTTATTTTGAAATGTAATATTTAAAGAAAGCTTAAGAACTGTCAAAACAAAACAAACTTGTTTTCTTGTAAGTAAACGAGTTTGCATATTTGAGAGTTATTTTTATTTTTTACATTTTTCCTTAATTATAATTTTCGAAATTTTAAAAAATGAAGGTACTTTACTTTTAAATAAAATTTATATTTTTTTAGATACCTCATATACTTAAAAAATAAATAAATATCTAATGATTGCATTTAAGGTTTTAGATCATGCAAAAGTTTTTATAAAGAATAAGTTTTTTTGTAAAATTAATAATAAAAAAGATTTCCATATGTAAAGAACTTAGGCGGACACACTGTATATAGAGGGCGTAACAGAATGTTGTTAAAAAAAATAAAAGTAAATTCTACTAGTAAAAACATAAAAAAGTGTATATAACATGAGTCCGTAAATTATTCGTTTTCAAGATACAGGGTGTTAAACTTAAAAAAAATGTTTTTTATTAATATCCTAATGCCGTGTCCTTACTTATTTTAAAAACAAATTAGATAACATTGTTGATAACAGTGTTGAGCAGCAAGTAAAGACGCGGCTTTAGATTTTTATCTTTTTTGACATTCCACGAAGACCTTAATACCAGAGTACTGTGTGGGGCTATTAGATGTTTAACCCATTGTTCCCGCTGCTTTGTCAACGTTGTCCAAGCACTAAAACATGCAATTATGCATTTAAGAGCACCTTTTTTGACAACGCGGTAGTGCTTCACGAACGTTATTTTTAAATAACTACTACTTAAATATGTCTCCCCGGTAGGAATCGAACCGGTAACTTTTGGCTTCGAAGATCATAGCTCTGTCTACTGCGCCACCAGGGAGACTAAGATAACATTGTTGATAACAGTGTAAAGTGGCAAGTGAGGACGCGAAAAGCCGTGTCCTCACTTAGTAACATGTTACCAAAACTTGTTGCTGATACATGTTGAAAAACAAATAATTTGTTATTATTATTTTTTAAATTTAAAAACATTATTAACAAATTAAAGAAGTTCTGTATTAAATAAAGACATTCAAGGACGAGAAAATTTTATAAGTGGCCTAAATTAAAAGTTTTAGATTTAAAAAACAAATTCTGAAAGCTAGTAACAACTAGAGACTTGGTCATAGGTAGACTAAAAACCAGTTACAAACAAGCCTCAAGCGTCATACAGATAAAGACGGAATCAACTATTTCTTTCCAAACCCGTCGTTTAAATAGTGTGCGAGCAACAAAAAGGGAAATAATTGAATGTAAGACAGAACTGATGACCGCCTGGCTTTTTTACCACTGATTTAAGGTCTATTTAATATTTGGTCAGAGATAATGGAAAAATAATAAAGAGTTAAAAATTTCAAAGTCACTAATTGCTACATAAATGAGGAGCTCCAAATCAAAACGCAATTTTTAATAAAACACAAGTTTGTAAGAATCTCACAATTTTTACTACTCGTTTTACTTTTATTGTCTTAAAAGTTTTTTAATCAAACTATATGTTATTATAAATATTTATCTAATAATTTGGAGCTCCTCAAATATTTTTAGCACCTTAACATCAACATTCGGAGGTCGTTTCATGCTGTAACAATTGGTCACGAATTGGTCACAGTAAAATAGAATTAAGAGAAGTTATTTCAAATATACAGGGCTAATTTTACACTTACTTACCTTGGCAAATCCATACGGTATTAAATTCAATTGAATCAGGTTTATTCCAAATAATTTATAATTGGAGTATAGTTGTTTACGTATGAAATCAATGCTATCTGGACACAACGTTTCATAGTAAACATCAACTTTAACAGTGTTGGCCTAAAAATAAAAACATGATTTTTGGTTATACCCCATATAACATTTTTTGCCGGCGTTGTACATTTAATTTACTGGGATTGCCAACACTTTTTAATGGCAAGGCATTGGCAAAAAGGTATCAAAAAGACGCGAAAGTGGGCAATTGGCCGTTATTAGGCCACGTGTTGCAGATAAAGTGATGGCCTCCGTCATTAATAAGTTATTGGCAAAAAAATGCGTTTAAGATGATGGCATCCATCATTAATCAGTTATTGGCAAAAAGATAACAAAAAGACACGAAAGTGGGCAAATGCAGATACTCCCAAGCAGCAAGCTGACGTCTTATTGACGAAAATTGTTGCATATACTTTTTTAAAAGCTAAAATGATGCGATATTTTATTTGAAAATTAAAATAGGAAAAAACTCCTTACTGCATGCAATTTCCTTGCAATGCAAAGTACCATCTCTCGGAACACTGTCCAACTTGGAGCTGCAGATTTTTACACTAGCCGAAGATATTTCTTTCAAAGCTAAATGAGATCACCTACCGCAGACTGCTCTCGAATTATTTTTGTCTAATGGGTACGGTTTAGACGATAAAAAGCGAAGATATTGCAGAAACGTAGTAGTTTATTGTCCATTACGCCATCTATCGGTATGTCAAAAAACTATTAAATATATATAATATTTTTTATTAACTCGTCTTTAAAACTTTTAATAAAGTTTTAAACAAAATGTTTACAGCTCCTAACAGTCTACTTGAATATCTTGCCTTCTCGACTAGCCATCACCAATTAATCACACAACACACACTTATTAGGTATTGAATACATTTAATTATGTCTATTAAAAAACTCTTTTCTTTAAAAAAGAAACTAAAAAGCTAGAAAACCACGTAGAAAACAAATGCACAAAGCGGTCACCTTCGGTCGAAATTAACGTAGCTAATTTTACCATCATTTTATTTTTATTCGCTCCAAAATACATAATAAACATTTTGTTTGACCTAATTTTTATTTGCATGATTTTTAACAATAAAATGTTATGAAAACGCCATTTCCTTTAAATTATTTAAAAAACATAAAATAATCTTGTTTAGCTGCCATTATAAATAAAACAGATCAAACAAATTGCTTTAATGTTAGTTAAATACCAATGTTAATAATATGGTTTAAAAAGTATGAATATGCGTTGAAGGTTTGCCTTCAAAAATCCAATATTTATTTGCCTGCAACAAAAACGCGTGCTTTATTTAATCAGCATTGGTATGCCGCCATTTTTGTATGATTGCCGGCAATTCGCCTGCATGTAAAATTTATTGGCAATTAAGTGTTTATTTAGGGTTGACTTTTTAATGCGTATAAGATGTTGGCATAATATTGCCACCAATTGCCAATGCTTTACCATCAATGCCAATATGAAAAATGTACATTGCCGGCAAATAGTGTTT